>CAUYON010061897.1:0-11052 GCA_963573935.1 Arctocebus calabarensis
AACAATGAAGACACAAGCTACCAAAACCTATGGGATACAGCAAAAGCAGTCCTGAGAGGAAAATTTATCACTTTAGAAGCCTACATGCAAAAAACAGAAAGAAAGCATATCAACAATCTCATAAGCCATCTTATGAAATTGGAAAAAGAAGAACAATCTGAGCACAAACCAAGGAGAAGAAAAGAAATATCCAAAACTAAATCAGAGATTAATGAAATTGAAAACAAAAGAATCATACAGAAAATTAATGAAACAAGGAGTTGGTTTTTTGAAAAAGTAAATAAAATAAATAAGCCTTTGGCCAGAGTAACTAGAAATAAAAAGGCAAAATCTCTAGTAACGTTAATCAGAAATGATAAAGAGGAAATAACAATGGATACTACAGAAATACAAGAGATCATCTATGAATACTACCAGAAACTTTATGCCCAGAAATTTGACAATGTGATGGAAATGGATAAATATTTAGAATCACACCCTCTCCCTAGACTTAGCCCAGATGAAATTGATCTCCTGAATAGAGCAATATCAAGCACCAATATCAAAGGAACAATAAAAAATGTCCCAACAAAAAAATGCCCTGTTCTGGATGGCATCACACCAGAATTTTATCAAACCTTCAAAGAAGAGCTTATTCCTCTACAGCAGAAATTATTCCAAAAAATTGCAGAGGAAGGAATCTTCCCCAACACATTCTATGAAGCAAAAACCACCCTGATACCAAGATCAAGTAAACACCTAACTAAAAAGGAGAATTTCAGACCACTTTCACTAATGAATATAGATGCAAAAATTCTCAACAAAATCTTAGCTAATAGATTACGGCTTATCGTAAAAAAAAGTCATACATAATGATCAAGTAGGTTTTTATCCTAGGGATGAAAGGCTGGTTTAATATTTGCAATGCCATGAGCGTCATTCACCATATTAACAGAAGCAAAACCAAGGACTATATGATTCTCTCGATAGATGCAGGAAAAGCATTCAATAAAATGCAGCATCCTTTTCTAATTAGAACACTGAGAAGTGTAGGCATAGGTGGCACATGTCTTAAATTGATCAAAGCTACCAATGACAAACCCACAACTAATATTTTACTGAAGAAAGTAAAACTGAAAGCTTTTCCTCTTAGAACTGGAACCATATAAGCTTGTTATCTGTCACCATTACTATTCAACATAGTGCTGGACATTCTAGCCAATACATTATAGAAAACAAGAAAATAAATTGGTGAAGAGGAGGTCAAACTCTCCTTTTTTGCTGATGATATAATCTTATACTTAGAGAACCCCAAAGACTCAACCACAAGACTCTTGGAAATCATCAAAGAATACAGTAAAGTCTCAGGATATAAAATCAATGTCCACAAGTCAGTTGCCTTTGTATATGCTAAGAACAGCCAAGATGAGAGTTTACTAAGGACACAACTCCTTTTACCATAGCCCCAAGGAAAATGAAATATTTAGGAATATACCTAACAAAAGAGGTGAAGGACCTCTAAAAAGAAAATTATGAAACCCTAAGAAAGGAAATAGCAGAGGATATTAACAAATGGAAGAACATATCATGCTCATTGCTGGAAAGAATCAACATTGTTAAAATGTCTATACTTCCCAGAGCAATTTACAAATTCAACACCATCCCTATCAAAATACCAACATCCCACTTTCAAGACTTGGAAAAATGATTCTGCATTTTGTATGGAACCAGGGGAAAAAAAAAACATATATCTAAGGCAGTTATTAGCAATAAAAACAAAGCTGGGGTATCACCATACCAGATTTTAGGCTACATTACAAGGCCATAAGGGTCAAGACAGCATGATACTGGTACAACAATAGAGACATAGATACTTGGAATCATAGAAAGAAAGGTTGAGGGACGGGTGGGGAAAGGAAGAGCAAAGAGAGGGAAGAACAATATGATGTTGAATAGAATGAGTAAAAGTGGATATTATTTTCCACAAAGTAGCATGTAAACCACCTCAGTCTTTTATCATTAAGGTCAATGTTTGCTGTAGGTTTATCAAGAAGCATAGGATGTTTTCTTCTATTCCTACTACGCTGGTAATTCTATCATGAATGTTTTATTTGTTATTTACTAATTTATTTTTGTCAAACGCTTTTCAATGTTTATTGAAATTACTTTGTCCCATATTCACCAACATGGCTTATTACATTGATTATTTTTTGGTATTAAAACAAATTTATATTTGTGAGATTATGGTATGATATCGCTAGTTAAATTCTATGAGAATATTGCATATATGTATTAGGATATGTGGTCTGCAATTTATTGGTCTTTTTGATGCTCTCATTTCACTTTTTTAGGGGTAACCTGGCTTTAGAACATAAATTAAGATTTTTTCTCTTTCATTTTTTTGAAAGTGTTTGTAAATAATTAATATTATGGCTTTATTAAATGTTTGGCAGTATTCACCAGTAAAGACACGTGTCCTGGAATTTTTTGCAAAAATATGTTCAATTAATTTAATATCTATACTTATTATAGGTGTATTTATTTATTTATTGTCGCCCTGGGTAGACTGCCCTGGTGTCACAGCTCACAGCAACCTCCAGCTCTTGGGCTTAGGTGATTCTCTTGCCTCAGCATCCCACATAGCTGGGACTACTGGTGCCCGCCACAGCACCCGGCTATTTTTTTGTTGCAGTTTGGCAGGGGCTAGGTTTGAACCAGTCACCCTCAGTATAAGGAGCCGGCGCCCTACTCACTGAGCCACAGGCGCCACCCCATAGGTGTTTTTATGTATTGTAATTCTTTTTTAGTTTAGTTAGGCAATGTGTGCTTATCTAGAAATTTATTTCTAATTGGTAACACTTTATGTTACTAGATTTTAAGTGTAGTTGAGATGGGCAAATAAGGAATAATAACGTGGGAAAATAAGACTGTGAGTTAATCCAATTATATTCTATATTTCATGTATTTTTGTTGAAGAATGGAAAATATTTCTGTCATTGTTGTGGTTAATACTCATATTTATCATGTGGTACAAATGAAGTTTTTAATGAAAAGTAAAGTAGAGAACTTTTCTGTTTGTCTACGGACTTTATAAAGATGGCAGACTGAGCCTAGCTTTTATTTTGTATCAATATTTTGACAAGACACAAAAATAAATTTGAACGAAAATGAACACAGAATGACATAGTAAATGAAGAACAGTATACGGAGATTTTATGAATGAGAGTGTTGAATTACATAAACTTTATAATGTATATTGTATTATCCAAGTTATTTACACTAATATTTAGTTATAGATTCATGGCTTAAAAATGAATGTAAAACATAAAGATTCATGTAACTGAGAAATGGAGTTAGCACATATTTAAAAATATCTTAGGTGACATTAAAATAATCATATTAGTGGGTTGGTTTGCCATATAACAAATCAAAAACATAAATAGTACTAAATAACTTTATTAACAAGTTTGAATAGTTAAGAAAATTAAGTAGATAGCATTTTTCACCACTAAACAGAGAACATACATTATTTTCAAATACCAGAGAAAATTATTAAAAATGGCAAAAATTTAGGCCTAAATATAATTAGCCACATGAAAACAGAAATTTGGCAGGCATATGTTCTGGGCACTATAAAATGACAGTAAAATATATTAAAAAATAGCTCATAAATAATGTCTCGTCACTTGCACATTTTATTTAAGTACTTTTGTATACCTAATGTGTTAAATAGTAAAACTAAATTGAGATTACTTTTACAGAGCCACAGAAGTACAAATGTGAAAGCATTGTGACTAGGGACAAAAGCCATAAATTCACAAACTAGTTCTACCAATATTGGCTTAATGTTACAGAAAAGACATAATCCCTTGCCATGTGCAGGCATCATACATCAAAATGAAAGCCTATCCCTTCAGAAATGTATGCAACACCTGAAAATACTTTCAAGTACTAAGAAAATAACCAACCACCAATAATATGTCTGTATGATTCGTTAGAGAAAGGGGGATATTCCAAATAAAAATGAAGATTCCTTATAAGATGTTGTTGTATATTACAAAATGTCAATGGAAATATTTTAAATTTAGTATTTTTATGAGTTCAATGTGCATATATATATACTGTTAGACAGAAAAAATAAGTATTTCAAAGATTTATTTATTATAAATAAACTTTCCCCAAAGTTACAAGGACTCTTAAAATCCCCACCAAAGCTGTGAGAAACATGGCACATCTTTCAGGACCTAAAAACAATAGATATATCTAGATGAATAATCAAACTAAGAATGAATTCTCTGTCTAGATACTGGCTGATCACATAGACCTCAAGCTCGTGTGATTTTTTTCTTCTTGCTACAATGAGACTCAACAAAGTTATATAGTGACTGGAGACACACATATGTGAGAGCCAAAACATAAATTGTGAAGCACACAATAGAAAAATCCTACACAATTAAGGCTCAGAAGAAATTACATTCTCACATAAACTTTAAATATTAGAATTATGTCTAATATGTTTAAGTGAAAGCAATGGGAAAACAGAGCATCAAAATAATGTTTAAAGAGTGAAACACTATAAAGATTAAAGAATATTTTTTAAAAATTCAAGTGCAAATTAAATAAATGAGATCGAAGTATAAATGTAATATAAATATGTATATTAAATATTACATTAGATTTAACTGATGAGAGGATAACTATATTGGAAGGAGCAAACAGAAATATTATAGTCAAATATATGTATCATAAAGAGAGGCACAGTTATAGAAAAATGTGGATATTGTTACAGATATATGAAGACTAAAACAAAAAACCATTTGTTTCACTGTAATACACAATAAAAATATAACAAAATCAAACAAATGATTATTAATAAATTTCCAAAATTGACACTATAAACAAATTCTATAATTTTGAAGTGCATTGGGTCAAAAACATACAAATAACAAAAAATATACAACAGACATAATAATTTGCAAAATATCAAACACAAGAAAAAAACTTAAAAGCAGTAAAGAGATAGCCTACAGAAATTAAGGCTGTCTATTTAGCCATAATAAAAGCCATAACACAAACAAATATATATTAAGGATCCTGACAGAAGTTATTGTTCAAGCTAAAATTATAAACTTAACTAAAATATATTGAATTAACATGAGTAAATTAAAACATATTGAAAGGAAAAAACACTGAAAAATAGCATTACTAATAGCAACTACTTAACAGTGAATTTCAGAAAAATAGTTTTCCACACAGGCACAGTGGCTTATTATGCCTGTCTGTAACCCTAGCACTCTGAGAGGTACAGGTGGATCACTTGAAGTCAGGAGTTCAATACCAGGTTGAGCAAGAGTGAGACCCTGTCTCTACCAAAAATAGAAAAAAATAGCCAGGGGTGATGACACACATCTGTAGTCCCAGCTACTCAAGAGACTAAGGAAGGAGAATCACTTGAGTCCAGGAGTTTGAGGTTACAGGGAGCTTATGGTAAATCCACTGCAGTTTACCTGGGGATGACATAGTGAGGTTCTGTTCAATTTTTTTTCCCCTATATAAGGGTCAGAGAAATATGTGAAAGAATAAACAGCTTGTAAACATAAGGACATATAAAAATGATCATAAATATTGGATGAAAGAGACCAGAGGGTTCTTGGCATCACGGTCTTAACAGTATTGCAATATATTAAAGTGTGATTCCATGCATTTTAATTATATAAGCAAATTCTGTGCTACTTGAATAACTCACCTGATGGCAAGATAATCTATTTTAAAATAGTTTTTTTTTTTTACTATGTATTTAAAATCTGATGATACTTTTACCACAATTTTGCAATGTATTCATCATCCTTTTGTAAGAATTGAGTAGCACTAAAGGACTGACAGTAGGGTAAACATTGACCACAAAACTCTGGATACCAAGAATAACTTGGTCATATGTCCATGAAATGGTTGAGGAAGATGAGATGCTGAAGTCTATCCAGTACATGACCACAAAGAAACTCACCAGCAGCAGGACGTTCTGGGTGGCCATTTTCTCCAGGGAGGTTCTGGGGGAGAGGCTGATGCCGTGAAGGTGCTGGGATCGCTTCTGATGCCTAAACAAGAGAATCACCGTGTATGCACTTGAGAGCAACATGATTCCTACAAAGGAGACATCCCTAGATATTGTCAGGTTGAAAAACAGACTCTTGATGATGTAGCTCATAAGGAAAAGTGAGCAGTTTTTAGTGATACTCAAATGGTTGCTCAGAGTCACATTGGAAGAAGCCGCAGTGTAGAAGATTAGGTTACTACTAAAAATCAAACTGAGAAACCACAACAATAAAAAAATGTGAATAATGTGATTTGAACATTTATGTTTAAACTTCACAACCCAGGGGGTGCGGGGGCTGATTGTGATGGCCTGCAGCATGCTCAGGAGGCAGGTGGTACAGATGGAGAGGCCCCTCATTACCCTGCTCAGATAGAACAAAGTCTTACATTTGAAGTCATTATGAAAGTTCAGTGACTCAAACAGGTCCAGAGACTCCAAAAACAATGTAATGAAGAGCATCAAAATGTGAACGAATGTCAAATGACAGATAGTCAGGTCAGTGGGCTTAGTCCTGCAATCCAGAAGGAGTGTGAAAATGCAGAAGAGAAGGAGCAAGGTGTTGGCTGAGATTCCAATGCTAAATTGTAAAAACAGGCAATTTTTAATGGTAACAAAAGTGGGAAATGTGCTGCTCATTGCAGTGACAAAAGCAAATATATTTTGTGTATCTAAAAGAAAGGCCATGTTATTGTCATTTATTGTGTAGTCAGAATCATTACAATCTTGGTTTGTATTTCAACCAATTATTTTTTGTTAGCTTTCAGTGATCTGTGTTTCTTTGTTTAATATGCAGCACTCAAAACAGTTGTGGGCATATAAATAATTTGTAGGTCTTTATACCATGAACTGAAGAAAATTTTATGCTAATAGAAAAACAATCGCCAAAACAATTGAAGAAATAATGAGTTTTTCTCTCATCACATCACTCCATCATTTTATTTGCTTCATTTCTCTTCTACATGTAAGTTGTAATCTTATGTTGGATTGACAAATTGCATCTTTCTCCAGTGGGATTTTTGACATCATTGGTGCTAAGCTTGGACAGAAGAGCCCTGTTACTCCCATGAATTCCAGTTAAGAGATATAGTAAAACACATGTAGTTAAGTCAAAATTTTAGAAAAATGGTAAGTAATTATTTTAGTATTTGTATTTACCAAGTAATTACATCAATGTCTTGCACTCAGACTTTGATTGTTATAGTAAAAAGTTATTGCTTTATAAAAAAATTTGAACTTAACTATGTGTTTTGTATTTTTGTTTGTTGAATCTAATAAGCCTACTATGAAAGAATCATGGGATTAAGAAAACATGTACATACCTGAAGAAATTAAATAAAATTAAAATTCACAATATTATATAGGTTGGTCAGAGTATAAAAGAGAATTAGGTCTTTACTGATATATGAAAGATGTAAAAATTTGAAGGCATATCATTTTTTAAATTTCAGATTAATATGAGGGTACAAATGATTATATTACAATGTTTGTATTTATTAGGTAAGGTGCCTATTGTGGTTGTTTTCCACACCCAGGAGGTGTGCCATATACCCTTACACTGTGCCCATTAGGTGGGAACACATCACTGAGGGCACTCCCTATGAGAAGTGACAAGCAGGCTCCAGGAAAGTCTCTGAGCACTCTCAGAAGTCATAGTGCAGATCATGTTCACCATTACTATGGTTTTCCTTTAGGCTATTCCTTATACTGTAAGTCCCAAACTATGTGCATCATCAAAAATAATGGTGGGAAAATAACAGCATTAAATAAACCAGAAAAAAAGAAAAATCATAAAGTTTATAAAATTAGATCAGATGTCTGAAGAAAAAAATAGTATAAGAAAAGGAAGAAGCCATTTACAGAAACCCAAGAGATATCTGCTTTAGACAAGATAAAAATGTTATTTTGGAGAAAATGAAGTTTGATAAAATCTATTACCTCACTTTATAATAATATATAATTTTTAAAGTTGTATTCTTTTGTAAATTTAAATAGTAACTTACGTTCTTCCTGGCATATATATGATAGAATTTATGTAACAAAGTGACATCTTATTCTTTGTTTTATTACTGTATTAATCATGTCATTTCCTTTATCAATTTTACTATATTCTATAAATGGCACTGTGAAGTCTGTGGCTGGTCATTTGGAGAATAAAATGTTGATGAGAATTCCAGTTGATAAAGTCAGGGGGGATAATTTTAGTGGTAATTGTTGTCTCCTGAGGAACAGAGCAGATAAATTGTAGGAAACAAAATATGTTTCCACTTAGATTAATTTCATAAAATGGCCTTTATAAAACACATAAATGAGAAAAGGATAAGTATAAGCATCAGATATCATGAATAACTGTAATGAATCTACTTTTCTTTAGCAATTAAATTTACTGTAGAGTGCAGATAAATAATACAAGGGCATTTATAACTTCAATATGTTTACTTCTCATCTCCTCCTGTAAAGAGGTTAGACAGAGAAAAAGTGCGGAAATATGAGACAGAAAATCACTGCAGGGGGATTGATTATAATTCCTGTGTAGAAATTTGGAAAACTTCAATTTCCTCTTGGCAGTTTGCTGTTCTGACAATCAGAATAAAAAGATGGCAGTCAATATAGAAAATGTTACCAAAGGGTGGCGCCTGTGGCTCACTGGGTAGGGCACCGGACCCATACACTGAGGGTGGCAGATTCTAACCAGGTCTTGACCAACTAAAACAGCAGTGGCAACTGCAACATAAAATAACTGGGCATTGTGATGGTCGCCTATAGTCCCAGTTTCTTGGATGGCTGAGGCAACAGAATCACTTAAGCCCACGAGTTGGAGGTTGCTGTGAGCTGTGATGCCACGGCACTCTACCAAGGGTGACAGAGTGACCCTCTGTCTCCAAAAAAGAAAAAAAGAAAGAAAAAAAAAAGAAAATGTTACCACAAAGACTTAGTGCCTTTTACCATCATGTCCCTGTGCATCCCATTAACAAAATAAGAGAGTATTAGCAACTGTGACAAATATTGAGTTTAGAAGTTAATGGAGAAAAATGTCCTTTGTGCTTCAAGTCTGTGCTCAAGAGCAGTCAAGTCTTGAATCAGACCCTCTTCCTTGTATGAAGGAAATGAGGAGATTTTAGCATAAATTATTTTAAGACAAACTAAATATTCTCCAGTATTCAGAGACACAGTAGTTATTTAATGATATAATTTCTTGACACAAATAGATAAATATCTGACATTTTAATTGTATTGCTTTCTGTTTTCAACTTATTCTGACTCTAACCTCTTTTCCATTTTAAAGTTTAGATATAATAAAAGACTCTGTCTCTGCTGAATTCAGACAATCCTATCACATGAATTTCAACAACCAAATTTCATTTACTAGCCACTTATTGGAAATATATGTATTATTGAAAATTTTATAACTTGCAGTACTGGAAAAAGCAAGAATATTAAATGTAGGGGATATTCTTATAACAAGTATTAATATGCTATGAAGTTTTCAAATTATTATTATTATTATTATTATTAGACAGAGTCTCACTATGTTACCCTCGGTAGAGTGCTAAGGCATCACAACTCACAGCAACCTCAAACTCTTGGGCTTAAGTGATTCTCTTGCCTCAGTCTCCCAATTAGCTGGGAGTACAGGTGCCCACCATAATGCCCAGCTATTTTTTGATTGCTGTTGTCATTGTTGTTTTAGCAGGCCCAAGGCCAGGCTCAAACCTGCCAGCCTCAGTGTATGTGGTCAGCACCCTACTCACTGAGCTACGAGTGCCAAGCCTCAAATTATTCTTTTATCACAAAATAATCTTACTCAAAAGAATATTTGTAGCACCTTAAAAGGTTGGTTTGCTTGTAAACTATACAATAAAGTTTTTTTTTCCTTTAAGGAAATAATTGATCATACTATTACTTATTCTCATTCATGGAATGTAGTTAGTTATTAACTCGACAGAAATGTAGCAAATACTAGAAAGTGCTATATTAAGGCAGTTTATGATAATAAAAATATGCTACTGGCAATTATTAATGGCATAATAAAATAAAATAGTTTTTCTTCACACCTGTTAAAATCTCTTCACTATAAAATGTTAAAAAACTGCCCAAGTTTTATGATATTATAATTTTAATCTGTCCTAAAATGTTAGAAATATATAAAAGTATATATAAATATGACCAAATTATTTACAACAGGTTCAGATTTCTTGTGTTTTGAAAGACTATATTGCATATTAATGCATAAAATTGTAGTCAAGCTAATTAATGCATAAAATTGTAGTCAAGCTAATTTATTTAAATAAGGAAAAGACATGCAAATTCAAATATAGCATTACAAAAATATAAATGCTGTTTTTTAAATCTATGTACTTATCTCCTTAGAATATTACTACAGGGTGGCCATAAAGTTCATGTGCAGTTTCCTGAACTTTATGGCCACCCTATATAATGTACCTTTCATTTGAAAACATTTTTTCGTAACTCAGTGAGCTCTATGAATAAAATTAGAAGAAAATAATTCTAATACATCACTACAAAAACTCTACCTCATCCTACCACTAATTTAGTCCAAAGTTGTCACTGCTAATGAAACAGAGAAATATACTCTCACCTTGATGAGACTTAAGAGTGAGTCCATGCATGTGAGAAGAAGTCCCAAGAATAGATACATATAGGGGAAGGAATGGCATTAGCTCATCTACCTCTAGGTCTATAATTGTCATATCACCTTTAACAAAATGACATCCTTGGCTTTGGAATTTGGGGAAATATGAGCCACTGATGAAAAGATAAACTCATCTAATTGCTCTAAAACAATAAATGAGAAACAGCTGGGTTACAAAGTTTTCTTCATTCTTTTAAATTTGCTGAGGTTAGATTTGTGACCTAAGATGTGATCAATTTTGGAATATGTTCCATGGGCTGATGAGAAGAATGTGTATTCAATTTTATTAGGATGAAACGTTCTGTAGATGTCTGTTAAATCCAGATGT
>CAUYON010061898.1:0-16362 GCA_963573935.1 Arctocebus calabarensis
GTGGCTCAGCAAGCAGGGCGCCGGCCCCATATACCGAAGGTGGCGGGTTCAAGCCCGGCCTCGGCCGAACTGCAAAACAAAAAAATAGCCGGGCGCTGTGGCGGGCGCCTGTAGTCCCATCTACTAGGGAGCCTGAGGCAAGAGAATTGCTTAAGCCCAAGAGCTGGAGGTTGCTGTGAGCAGTGTGACGCCACGGCACTCTACCCAGGGCGATAAAGTGAGACTCTGTCTCTACAAAAAAAAATCAGAGCATGTGGCTCGGCGCCTGTGGCTCAATGGGCTAAAGCGCCAGCCATGTACACCTGAGCTGGCGGGTTCGAATCCTGTCCAGGCCCGCCAAACAGCAATGATGGCTGCAACCAAAAAAATGGCCAGGCATTGTGGTGGGCGCCTGTAGTCCCAGCTACTTGGGAGGCAGAGGCAGGAGACTCGCTGGAGCCCAGGAATTGGGGGTTGCAGTGAGCTGTGATGCCACGACACTCTATCCGGGGTGACAGCTTGAGGCTCTGTCTCAAAAAAAAAAAAAAAAAATCAGAGCATGTGTTTATGACTGTAGCTATTCTGGAACTCTTAGCAAATGACTTGCTTTGGAAAGCTTAGGGTATACTCATTTAAATACCAATTTTTAAATGTGTGTGGAAATTTTTATTAAGTGTATTATGTAATTTCTTGCCTTCCTAAACTGGATATTCTAAACATACTTTAGCCTTCAACCTTTCTTTATATCCTCAAGGTGAACATCAGCTACAGTTAATGAGGCTGTAAGACAGCAATACCTTCAGGGACTGTTGAAGTACATAGGGCTGTTTTTAACCTACATTTTAAGTGGTCTCAGACTTCTGTGCTATTTGGGTTCCAGTGCCCGCTTGTCATAGATTTTCTGCCATGCTGTCAGCCTCTTGGTTGTCGATGGGCGATGCTGTTAATACCTGCCTGTATTAGTCCTTCTTTAACCTCTTAGTTTTGCTCCTTATAATCTGTGGTGGGTATGGAACCCAGGTATCTAGGCATATTTTGTCTGGAAAAAAAAGTGAATCCTCATAGAATGGCCAGGGGGATTTTTTTGTGAGAAGGAAATATGAATTTTAGTAAATGGAATTGATAACCCTTATTTTAACTTTCTGATTTGGAGGGTCGACAATTAATGAGATTGTCAGTTGATCAATACCTAGCAATATCCACTAGTCCCTGCCTGCCCACAACCCCCTTTAGGGACGTTGTCCAGCTCCCACTGCCCTGGCTTCCCAGGTGGCCGTGCTTTGTGCTGTTTTAGCAGGACCTCATGTCACCCACTCCATGTGATAGGATGTGTGGAGCCCCTGACCAAAGGGCAGCCAGACCACATACTGGCCAGCGACCACAGTAAAGACAGGTTGACCTTAGTTGATCCTAACTTGAGGGAATTTGATTTGGGAAACAAGGCAGGGTGGTGATTTGGAAGAGAATATTCACGAGTAGAATTGTGTCCCGTGGGCCATGGGACGTGATGAAGGAGAGTCTCTAAGAAAGCCAGTGGGGAGAAAGAAAGAGGCAGAGACCCTCTGCAGGCATCTACAACTAACTAGAAAATTAGTTTTAAAATTAAAATTAGTTTCTTGAAAGCTGAGTTGCTAGTGTAACTTTCCATATTTTCTGGGCCTGGTGAAAGCAGAAAAGTACAAGCAATTTAACTATACAGGAGAAAAAACAAAATTGGGAACAGAAACACTTGAAGTCAGAATTATAACAAAATATAAGTTCACATGAAGGAAAAAAAAATAATGGTTATGCCGAAATGGAGGACGAGGCTCCTCTTATAGCTTGAATAATCGATCCATCAACACAGAAGCCAAGATTTAAAAGCTGCATGACAAAAATGTAAAAGAATCAGAAGAACGTCCTTAAGTCCTGCTCAAATTCATTTTTGATGAAGCATTACAACTGGCGTAGAACCCCTGGTTACTTCTGTGTGTGCATGGGCAGCATCAGACCGGACAAGGGGGGGCAGGACAGTCCTATAACAGCCTGGTGGAGAAGCACAGCTGGACAGGTGCCCATGGAGCCCCAGCAGGAGGGGAGCAGACAGGCGGAAACTCATTTCCAACTCATCCTTGATGGGTCTGGAGGATGAGGCTCAGTTGATACTTTGTGACCTCCGCAGAGGTGAGTGAGGCCCACGGGAGGGCCTCTGAGCAATGACCTCACACACCTGGGGGGGGGTCTACCTAAGGTCAGAAAACGGCGGACACGCATCTTCCCTACCCACTACCCCTTACTGAAGACTTCTGTCCTCCAGGGATTTCTCAGCAGTTGTCCTGGCCTCCCACAGGAGGCTGCGGAGAGGCAGGTGGGGCTGCTGTCCATCTGGGTGAGGGCAACATGGCCACATGTATTGTGAGAATAGAGGCACGGGCCAGGCAGAGAGGAGCTGGGCTCATCACCGGCAACCACAGCCAGTGGGTCAAATCAGAAGGACCAGGGAAGATGCTAAATAAAAATGAGCAGCAAGACTGGTGGCTCAGAGAGGTGAGAGGAGGGGTGACAGCAGCACATTCAGGAGTAGGGGGCCTGGCACAGCCCTCACGAGCCCCACCTCCTCCTAAAACAAAGGAGGCAAGGATCCACTGAGCCCCACCCCCGAAGTCCAGCCAAAGGACCTTACATCACCAGAGTCCTGCAGGCAGCTGCGGAATTTGCCCACCTGCTACGGCCCCAGATAAAAGGGGTCTCTAACTCCTTGTCCCCTGTCCAGGATGCAGCTGCCACCGTTGCACTGCCCAGGCAGGTCCAAGTCGCGGCCTAAACTTCTCCGCTCTCTCCGGGTCTCTGGCCCCCTGGGCCCTGCCGCTTACACCTTTCACACGGTGCTGGGCCCAGTGTTCAGGTCAGAACCGGAAGAACAGAAAGGCTATGCTGGGAGGCTGCCACCCTGGCTCCCCTGAAGAACCACGGGGGGTGGGCTTCCCCAGGAACTTCCAGACTCTGTATTCTCTGTGTGTGATAGGTCTAAGGGAGAGAGATAAAAGAGGAAGGGGGAGAGAAGGATGTGTGAGGGGGTGGGCAGAGAGGAGAGAGGGAGAGATCGCTGAAAAGTGGGACTAGCATTGACAAAATGTGGCCCGAGCAATGAATAGCTTCCCTAGAACACTTCCTTCCTCCTTATAGCAACAACCAAATCACTATCAAAACCTCAAAGAATGACAAGAGGCTGGTACCGTTGGCTCACGCCTGTGATCCCAGCACTCTGGGAGGCTGAGGCGGGTGGATTGTTTGAGCTCAGGAGTTTGAGACCAGCCTGAGCAAGAGTGAGACCTCATCTCGACTAAAAATAGAAAAGCTAGCCGGGGGTTGTGGGCACCTGTAGTCCCAGCTGCTCGGAGGCTTAGGCAAGAGAGTATCTTGAGCCCAAGAGTTTGAGGTTGCTGTGAGCTATGGTGCCATAGCACTCTACCCACGGCAACTGAGTGAGACTCTTATCTCAAAAAATAAAAAATAAAAAATAAAATAAATAAAAGAATGACTGGGGCAATCCTCATGAAATAAACAAGAAGGTTCATGCGATCATAATTAACAAGTCCATAGCCTTCGGTCTAGATTCTGGAAACTAAATTTGCATTGCTCATGTTAGCTTCAGTAATTCCCCCTTGAACTCTGTGTCAACAAATCTTTTAACACCGAATGCTGGCAGGGCATAAACTGGAGAGGGAAGCAGTATAACCTCCCTACCTGCCTCAGAGGCTCTGGGAGTCCTACTTGTGGGAGGACTGCTAAATGTGCTAGAGAGGGCAAGGGTGAGGCTGGTTCTGTCCCCAGTGGCCAGGAACAGACCCCGAGGTGACAGAGGCCAGAGGTATGTGGTTCCTTCCCTGGGGCACCTGGTGTGAGCTTCAGGGCTCGGCCCCCTGACCCATCAGCAGTACCCGACCACCCGACCATACTCTCCTTCTTGACTCATTTGTTTCCTTGGGTTCAAAGATCCCACACATGCCTGGGTTTTCTCTAGTTCCTTCAATCATGGCTGCTCTTTCTGAAAAGGAAAAAATGTGTACATTGTGGAAAATGCCAAACATTTATAAAAGATGAGACAATGGTTCAATGAAGGCCTATGCGTCTGTCACCAAGCTTCGACAATGAGCAACCCATGGCCCATCTTGTTTGCCTTAGACCTCACCCACTTTCCTGCTCCCACAGATTATCAGGAAGTGAATCACAATCACTGGATCAACTGGAAGAATTTTAATGTGTTTCTCTGGTATTGGATGAAGAGGGTCCAGCTGCCTATCACTGACCTGCCAATATGCAGAGACGGAGTTTAGGTCCTTTATTTTCAGAAGGCCAGTGATTCTGGAGAACAGCAGGAATAGTCTCTCAAATCTGTTTTGCCTCAGTTACAATTCTAATCATTTTCATAATGGGAACACTAGGAAACAAACCTAGAAGATTTTAACTTTATCTGACAGAAAACAACATCAAAGTGGTCTTTGCTCTAACAATGCAAAATGTTTAAACAACCTAATTTTCACCTTAACAAATATCTAAAGAGAATCATCAGAGAAAATGTCCTATTATCAAAGTACCTATTGTCTGTGTGTGACCACTTCCTCAGAGTCTCCTGAGATAAACATCCTCACAACCACGTTGAAAATTTAACTAGATAATTGGGGTGAGGGGTGGGAGGAGGGTAGAGAATGTGAGCTGAGCGGACGTGGTTGGCGGTGCTGCCTCAGTTTCTCAGGCCCCACCTTACAGCCCACTTTTCTGGTTTCCTCTCTAAAGACTCCCTTTATCAAATCATAACCTCAGTTTCATCAACCATACTCCTCTGAAGACAACAACTCTTTAACAGCATCAAATGCCTAGTTAGTACTCACATTTCCCCAATTGTCTAACAAACAGTGGGTTTGTATTGTTTTGTTTTATTTTATTATTATTATTATTATTTTGCAGTTTATGGCTGGGGCTGGGTTTGAACCCACCACCTCTGGCATATGGGACTGATGCTCTACTCCTTTGAGCCACAGGCGCCACCCTGTTTTGTTTTTAAAGAGGAAAAGCTTTATTCCAGCCTGAGGAGGGCCAGCACAGTAGAATTCAAAATGGCCACGTTCCCGGACTGACGCTGTCTTCTCCTTTTAATCCCCAGTCAAAAAGTTCGGGCCCGGCCCACAGGTATCTTGCTCATGGGTCAGTTTGAATCAAGCTGGAGAAGTAGGCTCTGGCTTTACAGAACTCCAGGCTTTTACAGAAGCGGAAGCAAGCATCAGCCTCCAAGTCCCAGGAAGTTAAGTTTCCACAAATTCCTAAGGGCTGAGTCATCACAGGGAGGACCTGGCAGGTGTGCTCTTGGGGTCCCCTTGAGAAGACCTCTGTTCTTTTAGATCTCACTTTTTCCAGTATCCTCTCTCATTCCTCCCTTTGAGACTCCTTATATATTTTAATCTGGGGTCTCACTATCAGCTTGTTCCTGCAGGAGCCTGTGGTGTTTCATAGAGAACGTGTGTGATGCGATTTTTTTTTTAATTGAAATCTGTCCCAATTATCTAGTGTATAGCCCTGACTACTAGTGGGAGGAGACAGGGAATAATTAAGCTAATTCGGATGACTAGTACTCCTCCTAGTAAGGTTATAAATTCTTTCAGGGTTGAAACCCAGTCTCTCCACAGCTTTTGAGGGCTGCACCGGGACATGGGCCAAAGTCTGGGTTAAACAGTTTTCTTTGATTATTTATTTGAATCAGGATCTAAATCAAGTGCATGCATTGCTACAGCTTAATGTGTCTCGTAAGTGTCTTAATTTATAGATTCTCTCTCCAAGTCTTTTTCTCTTTTTCCTGCAACTTTTCTGTTGGAGAAAGTAGATCATTTACTGTATAGGATTTCCCACACTTTGGATTTTTTTTTTGTTACATGTCAGGCTTTCCGTGACATGTTACTCTGTCCTTTGTATTTCCTGTATATTGGTAATCAGATCTAGATATTTGATCTGGTTCAGATTCTACTTTTTGGCAACACTTCATAGGAAGAATCGGAAGAAACTAAAGCATGATGGAGTCTTTTTTATAATGTTAGAAACCATTAAATGATCATTGCCTAATGATTAATTCCATTAATTCAGTAGGAAGTTGCAAAATGGTACTATCATTCCCCTTTCATTGACTAGCTGTAATACTTCTATGAAGGAAACATCTTTCATCATCTGAGTGGTGACCCTGAGGCATAGTTCATATAAGAAAAGCAGCCTGCCTGGTTCACCCTGTTGCAGGAAGACAAGGCCCAACAGAGAGAAAGAGCACCCAAACACCACGTTTATAAGAGGAAGGGCTTTATTCACCAGCTGGGAGCTTACAGCATAGACGAATTCCAAATGGCCGCGCTCCCCGTATAGCTTGATCTGTCCCTTTTTATCGACAGTCAAGAAGTTCCACCCCACAGGTACCCTTCTCATTGGCCATTTTGAATTAAGCAGGAGATGCTGGTCTAGCCCCCAGAGAATTAAAGGATTTCACAGAACTTGGAAATTTCTAGGTTCCAGGAAGTTAAGTTTACAAATTCCTAAGGGCTGAGTCACCATGGAGAGGACCCTGCAAGTGTATCCTTGTGCTCTCCTGGACAAGACCTGTTCTCCCAGACCTCACCCTCCTCAGGTATCCTCTCTCAACCCCAGCACCACTCTCAGCTAGCTGTGAGACCACGAGCAAGCCATCGAATCTCTCTGAACTTGTTTTCCCATTTATGCAGAGGGAATGGCCATAGGTGGCATTACCTTATATAAGGGTTAAAAGAAATAGTACATGGAAGCAGTTCATAGATATGAACGGCTGTTCTTATTTTTATTGTTAGAGCAAAAACTTCCCAACCCGCTCCCAGAATACTGCTCAAGGATTGGCTTTTTATCCCTTGTCATTACCATAGGCTGACTGCGCCATCCATGGAGTTGTTCCCCCCAAAAAAGCCAATCCACGGCGTTAAGTTTTTTTCCTGATGCTCATGACAGTAATCAACAATCTGCTCTACAGAGAAAGCCCCTAGAAGACCCACAGGAGAGGGAATCACAGCAAGGCAAGGGCCAGAGGCACCTCAGGGCCCGGGACGAGCTCTAGGAGTCGGAAAGGATCAAAAGCTGCCCATTGTGAGGTATCTCTGGGCCAAGATGTCGTTTCTTAGGAGTCTCATGTTAGCTACCTATTCACCCTTCCTCTGGTTTTGGCAAGCCAGTAAAGTAATTTAACCCTATCATCAGAACAGTTGGTTGCTCATTTACGACAATAAGAATTGTATGAGGATTTGTAAAAAACATGCAGGCATATTTAGGGCCTAAAGGCATTCATCTCAAAATTGGCTCTGAGTTTGATTTCTGTGCATATTAGATCTTATTATTGTCACTCACATTCTCCTAATGGCCTCCAGTTAGCAGAGGATACTGGAATCTTTGGCAGAAGTTATAAAAGTAAGAAGCCATTTGTAATTCAGCCCGGTTCTAGGGTAGAGGTAAACCTTCTTTCGGTGGCTTAACACCAGAAGTCAAGTTTCAGAGTTTTTGGAAATAGTCTGGGCTCTCCTGCCTTTATTTGGGAGAGGGATGGAACAGCTGCCACTGGGGAGACAATATTCATGACGGGCACAGCCCAAGCCTTTCTACCCTTTGAGGGCTGTTTCCTCAGCACAGGCTCATGTTAAGAGCATGGCCTGTGGGTCAGAATAAACCTATTAGCTGCTTAACCCTGAGAAAGATACTTCACCTCTTCGAGCCTCAGCTTCCTCATCTATAAAATGAGATAATACAAGTTGGTTTTTCTGAGGGGGGGGCGGTGCCTGTGGCTTAGCGAGTAGGGTGCTGGTCCCATATACCACAGGTGGCAGGTTCAAACCTGGCCCCGGCCAAACTGCAACAACAACAAAAAAAGTTGTTTTGGTTGTTCAGACTGAATGAGATACTGTCGATAAAGCGCTGAGCACAGTTTCTGGCAAATTTTAAGGACTTAATAATTGTTAGCTGTTCCCGTTATTGTAATTATTACCAGATTCTGGTCTTGGCTGGCCAGGTATTATAGTATAATTTTTATTTAAGACAACACTTAGTTGGAATATCGCCCAACAATGAGAAGGATGAAACTCTTGATACAAGCAACAACTAATGGGTCTCAAAAGCAGAAGAAAAAGCTGGTCTCAAAGGGCCACATCATGTATGAATCCATTTATATGACATTCTTAAAATGACAAAATTATAGAGATGGAGAACAGATTAGTAGTTTCCAGGGTGACATTAGGGATGGTGGAGGGGGGTCTGTGACTTTAAAGGAGTAGCACAAAGGACGTCTTAGTGGTGATGGAATAGTTTTGTGTCTTGATTGTGTTGGTTACATGAATCTACACATGTGATATTAATAAAATGGTGCAGGATATACACACACACATTGTACCAATGTCAGATTTCTGACTGATATTTTATTACATTATGTAAGATGTAACCATTGGGGGGAGAGTCCATGGGACCTCTCTGTTTGACCTTGGCAACTTCCTGTGAATCTATAATTATTTCAAAACAAAAATTAAAAAACAAACAAAAAACTAACATTGGCTCAGCACCTATAGCACAGCGACTAAGGCACCAGCCACATTGAGCCTGCCAAAACAATGAAAATTACAACAAAATAATAGCCAGGTGTTGTGGCAGGTGCCTGTAGTTTCAGCTACTTGTGAGGCTGATGCAAGAGAATCGCTTATGCCTAAGAGTTTGAGGTTGCTGTGAGCTGTGACGCTACGGCACTCTACCCAGGGTGACATAGTGAGACTCTGTCTCAAAAAAAAAAAAAAAAAGAAAGAAAAGCACAGAATTCTATTTTCCTTTTGCTTACCTCTATTTTCCTGTTTGGCTACAAGTGATTTGCATTACTTGTGGTATACCTTCATTACTCTCTTATTATGGAAAGAGAGAGGCCATCAGTCTAAAAAAAATGAAAGTTTTACTTTTAGCTGCTTGAATACATCCACAGAATCTCGGGGTATATTCAGCCAGGCCTGTGCTCCCCTCTAACTGACTCCCCTATAGTCTGGACAGGGTGGGACTGGGAGGCCTGACAGCGGCTTGTCTGTGCGTAATCTCAGCCCTCCCTCTGTGCACAGGGCAGGACTCCAGTCCTGGACTCCCAGTTGGGTACCACAAGGTCACCCCTCCCTGATAGCCATGCCGTCTCCTTCCCACCCTCTCTCAACGGCCCCCTCCAACCTCCCTAGACATTTTTCTATATGTAGCCTCTCCGTCTCCAACTCCCACCTAGCTATTGGCATTTTCAGCAAATTCTAACCCCACAGCGTGATGGGGAGGGCAATGTAAGGGAGCTTCAGATCCCGAAGCTGGAAGAACAGAGCTGAGGCCGTCAGGATTCTGATCCCAGAGTGGAGAAGTCAAAAGACAAGCAGGCCTATGTTGCTGCTAAGTTTAACCTCACTCTGACTCTGTCACTCCTCATTAGACCAAAGAGTCTCTAAATTTCCTTCCCAGACTTGCGCTATTTTACAAAAGCAAACTTCCCTTAGGTACCAGGAAAAGAGAGCCGAGGAAGTTCCCCCAACCTCATCTAGAAGAAGAAATGTTCTGGGGTGAGCTCCGTGGCGCACCCCTTTGGTGACTGCACCTGCACAGCTGGGATAGGAGTGGGCGAGGCTCACAGCCGCTCACGTGTCACACGCAGGACGCTCACTCCGTCCTCACAGGGGTTCACGTGTGTGTGGAACCTCAGAAACACGCCCACGTGCAGCAAAACCTGAAGAAAAGCGCTTCAAAATCCCGCATCGGGGTTGGAAATCAGCCTCATCACCTCGGAAATACTGGGGCAAAACCCAGCACCCAAACCCGAGAGCATTCGTCGTCATTTTCTATTGCAGATTTTCTGCGAGTGGATTGGCTGCCTTCTGGTGAAACAAAAACATGTTTCCCAGGCCCCAAATGCCCTGGGCTGGATTTGGTTTCCATTCAAAAGCAAAGCCATTAACGATGTTTCTGCTAAATCTCATCTTCTCTATCTGCTGTAATCTCTCAAGGTTCTTGAGTATATTAAAACACTTCCCAAGAACATTGAAAGAAAAATGATCTTTAAAGCACAGTCCACCGTATAATAGGAGTTTTTTTTTTCTTTGTCTGTCCCAGAGCCCCTCTTAACAAAATGTCATGATTCAAGTACAGAAGTCTCTGGGAATCCCTTGGCATATTGAAGTGTTTTGAATTTGCTAATTTGATCTCATAAATAGCCTGACTAACCTATGTAGAAGACGTATCAAACCTCCACTTAATATGTGGTATAGTTCCTTAAGTGCATAAAAGACCTTAGAAACGCTTAATGTAATCAAGATTATTCACCTTAGCAAGATACCGCTGTGCGGATAAGTCACAGCACAAATGCCAGTGAATCTATATATTTGCATAAAGCAAGAAATGCCGTGGTTTTGCAAGGACTGGGGACAATCCCCAAATCTCATCATTAGAAGTAGAGACAGACAGCAAATCTTTTCAACATAAATCGAACGTTTATAAAAATTCTGTATATTATAGTCTTCTCACCCACCATGTCTCTCTCCCTTTCTCCCCCTGAGACGTGTCCCCTCCCCACAACCACCCCCCCAATTTAGCTACTTGCATAGACAAATTGCTAATGAAATAAATGGTTCTGCTGAAATATTCAGGGTTTTTATTAAAAATCCCAGGAAGTCAGAGCCTAATGGGCAAATGTATCAATCACAGGGAAGAGATGAACTATTCATTATTTCTTTAATTTTACTTTTGGGCCAAAAGTTGTTTCTGTAATGATGGAACACTGTTGCCAGGTTAGGAGGCCTTGGGCCCTTTATGTTAGCCAGTGTCTTTAAACACAACACAGACTTCATTTTCCCTCTCCTTCCCGCCTTTGCTTTTTCTTCTTGTGTATGCAGGAGCCTCTGGGGTGCTCCAGGGAAATGTCAATCTTGGCTGCTTTTCTGGGTTTTACCAAAACAGTGAAGTCCTCATCCTCCCACCCCCATCTTTTCCTCCTTCTGTTTCTCTCTCTCTCTCTCTCTCTCTCTCTTTTGGGGATGGGATGCCCAGGCTGGAGTGCAGTGACAGGCAGTGGCATCATAGCTCCCTGCAGTTTGGAACTCCTGGGCTCTATTCTACTGCCTCAGCCTCCCAAGTAGCTGGCACTACCAGCTGGCACCCCCACCACACCCAGCCCATTTTATCTTTAAAAATTTTTTTCTGTAAGCATATACAAAGCAACTGTAAATTGGGGTTATCTCTGTGGAGGTAGGAATGGGCAAGAGGAAAGTTTAAACTTCTTTCAGCACTATTAAAATTTTGGTCTACTGTAAGAACATGTCGCTTTTAAAATTTAATTTTTTTTTCTGATTACAAGTAGTATATGTTTATTGTAGGTAATTTGCAAAGAAAGGAAAAGTCAAAAGTTATTCCTGGGCTTCACTGTGCCTGGCAAGCTGTGGTCTACAGAGTGGACACCACTCGGCACCTCCAAAGAGGATTCTCCAGGCTCCTGCCAGGTGGGGAAAGAGAAATGGACCCATGGTCGGGACAAGTTATCTTCAGGTCTTAGATGTTTCTTTCAGTCTCTCAAGCAATCCGCTCTGCCCCCACCTTTTTGAGACTTTTTGGGCTTCTGAGTTGGCTTATCTGTCAGTCCCCACTCCCCTCTCTTGCTCCAGGCACTTAGCAGTCTTTTTTTTTTAAGCGATGGAAGGGGTCTTGCTATGTTGCCCAGCCTGGACTCGAATTCCTGGGCTCCAGTGATCCTCCTGCATAGCTGAGACTACAGGCATGCTCCACTACACCTAGCTAGCAGTTATCTTTTTTTGTTGTTGTTTGCAGTTTTTAGCCAGGGCTGGGTTTGAACCCACCACCTCCAGTGTATGGGGTCGGCACCCTACTCCTTTGAGCCACAGGCGCCGACCCGGTTATCCTTTTTTCGTATATCAAACCAGTTAATGCTCATCTGTTTGCTTTCAAGCTTCTGCGATTTTATTGACATATATACTGTGCGGCTCTCCTATTCTTTAAGCCTTCTGACCTTTGTCCTTTTTGAGCCTGTAAATGTAATTTTGTAGAGATTTTCCGGCAGGGAGAGGTAAATCCCCTACAGGTACCTGACTTGCCATCTTTAGAATGTGCCTATTTACTGTTCAAAATATTGTACAATATTTTTAATGACAGCATATTAACTCACCTATAGATGTGCTGTGACTTCTTTAATTTCACCTTACAGGTACTTTTTGGCTATTTATTTCCCTAATATAAAATATGAAAGACAGACACGTTGGACCTCAGAATGTGAGCAATTGAAGGACTTTGCAGGTACTGGTGCACATTGAAACTGTCCGTCTCCTGTCCTCTCCCCGCGAGCCCACATCTCCCTTCTTCCCTTTCTCTTAGATCATCTCTTTTTGAAAAGCGGTCCTCAATTCTGTTTGATTTTCCTTCTCTTTGGCTGCTGCTTCCTACACGGCTCCTCTGGGCCTCAGGGAATCAACTTCTTGCTCTGAGCTCACCTAACTAGGATCAGAATGTACTCCTGAAACACTCCTTTCCAATAACGTTTTGCATTTTTGCATTTAGCCTGAATTTCTATCTTGGCTCTTGGGTAGAGAAGCCTTCATCAGGATTCTGGTCCTCTGTTTTTCAGCCCTGTTATAGCTTATTCCTCTGTGATATTTTTCTCGTGTTCATCTACTTGTTGGTGGAATGATGATTTGTGCCTTGGTCTTATTAGCCTGTATCTCAGAATCTCTTAGGCAGCTGCACGACTAAATCTGCCTGTGATTTTGTTGGTCTGCCGTCAGTAAGTTGAAAAGCTAGACATGTTCTGTGTATTTTTTGCAGGGTAAAATGCTCTTATTTTTTAAGCTGCTAAATTTTTCAGTGTCAAAATGTGTTAGCCTGAGTATATTTCGGGGATGGGGGCGAGAGGTCCTTGATGGTACACAGACTAGTTTAGGCTCCCCCTCTCCTAGCTCCAGGCAGCATGAAGAATCTCTGGCATTCTAGTATAGTCTTGAACTCCAAGTCTGGAGAAGGGGCCAAACGTCTTCCAAGGGGCAGGCCCCTTTTCTCTGGTTTCCCTTTATTCTTCAGCAAAGAAGCACCGCTAAGTGCTGAACACAGCATCAATTGTAATTCTTTTTTTTAAAGACAGAGTCTCACTTTGGCACCCTTGGTAGAGTGCCATGGCATCACACAGCTCACAGCAACGTCCAGCTCCTGGGCTTAGGCGATTCTCTTGCCTCAGCCTCCCGAGTAGCTGGGACTACAGGCGTCTGCCACAACGCCCGGCTATTTTTTGTTGCAGTCTGGCTGAGACCGAGTTCGCACCTGCCACTCTCGGTGTATGGGGCCGGCGCCCTACCCACTCAGCCACAGGCGCTGCCTCCCAATGTTAATTCTTAATGACAAAGTCACAAAAGATGGGCGTAGACTTGTGAAATTCACTCTATGCCTTTTTCTTGCTGTATCTTTTTCTGAGTGTTTTTGTCTTTTCCTATTTTCTTCCTCAGGCTATTTTTGGATGTGTGTCAGCTCGTTCGTTTTTATTGCTCAGTTCATCTATCTCTTTCATTCTCCTTTTCATGTTTTTCTCTCATTAGTTTTGCTAGTTTTCCTTCTCTTTTATGAACAAGGCCATAGTATAGAATTCTTCTACCATTTATATTTTTCTTCTGCGTATTGAATAGTTGGCCATTCTCAGTTCTATGTAATCAATAGTTTTCGGATCCCAGTTTTAAAGAAAGATGACTAATGTCTTTTGTGTCTTCATCTTTAAAATATAATTTTGAGGGCGGTGCCTGTGGTTCAAAGGAGTAGGACACCAGCCCCATATACCAGAGGTGGTGAGTTCACATCTAGCCCCGGCCAAAAACTGCAAAAAAAAAAAAAAATCTATATCTATATCTATATATATATAAAATTTGAATTATTTGTCTCTTGGCTGAATTTTTATTCCCCTGTCAGTCAGTATCACCTGGTGGCAAGATTTCTTGATACAACTAAGCTTCCTTGACTAATGTTTCTAAAATGCTCTATTGATTCTGCTATTCTTTCTATAAGGTCCATATGTCCTTTTTCTTCTTGATCGTTTAAAATGGTTTACCAATAATATAAAAGTAAGACATATTTCAATTATAGCTAATGAAAATAACACCTAACACTGAGTGCCAGGCACTCTTCTAAGAACTTTATAACAATTACCCCCTCTGAGCTTTACTCAGGTGTCTCCTCATCAGGGAAGCCTTTTCATCGCCTCTGAGTCAGCACCAGCTCTCCATGGAAAATGGCCGCATGACTTGGCTAAAATATCAGCCTCCACGACCCTTTCTATCTCTTTCCTTTATTTTTTCTCCTTATTTTTTAATCTTGCCTAACATAGTCTATTTTCTCATTATTTGGCGCGTTGCTCTCTCTCTTCAATGTATCCCTGGTACCTAGAAGAGCACCTGGCGCGTAGCAGCCCTTGATAAATATTTGTTGCACGAATAAGCGAAGTCGTTTGATCTTTACCACAATCCTCTATGACATCTTCTATGACGTCCTCGCTTTGAAGATAAGAACACGGAGGCACAGAGTTGGGTGACTTGCTGAGGTCACTCAGCACGCAGTGGAAGAGCTGGTACACTAACCCAGCAATTTGGTTCCTCGCTCTTAACAACCAAAAGTTGCCCGGGTGCCTACTACCCATATTTATGTATTTATTTTTTTGGTTTTTGGCCAGGGCCAGGTTTGAACCCACCACCTCCGGTATATGGGGCCCGCACTCTACTCCTTTGAGCCACAGGCGCCGCCCCCCATATTTGTTTTTTAATGAAAACAAACTTTTTCTTCTTCTCTTTTTCTTTTTTTGAGACCGAGACTCATTCAGTCACCCTGGGGTTGAGTGCTATGGTATCACAGCTCACAGCAACCTCAAACTCTTGGGCTCAAGCGCTCCTCTTGCCTCAGCCTCCCGAGGACTGGGACTACAGGTGCCCACCACAGTGCCTGGCTAGTTGTCCTGTTTTTAGTAGAGACGGGGCAAGAGCAAGTACAGCAGAGCAAGAGATGCTCTTGCTCAGGCTGGTCTCGAACTCCTGAGCTCAATCAATGCACCCGCCTTGGTTTCCTAGAGTGCTGGGATTATAAGGTGTGACCCATCGCACTGCACCAGAAAATAAACTTTTTTAAGAAAAAAAATTATACCAGCAGCTGAAGCTCCCCTTTTCACCCTTCTATTTCTGATTGCTTCCAGCTCTCCTGAAGGGGTGACCACTGCCCTTCAGGTGTTCCTGTTCAGCGCTGTCTTCTTGGTGGCTCTGAAGCACACAGCTGAGAAGATGTCCCGAGGTGGGGAGCATCCACATACCTGAGAACTCCCCAGGCTCACCTCTCAGGTGGGGGCTGACTGCTGGTCCTCCTTTCTTTTTCTTCTTCTTCTTAGTTTTTTTTTCCTTTTCTACTTACAGACACTCATTTTTCTAGCTGAAAATAGAAAACCTTACTGGATTGGAATAACAGGCCTTCTTGCTGTAGTTTTTTCCCCCAAAGACTGGATGAATTTGGGCTTCATCAGAAAGCCATCTGCTGTGTACGCACAGACCTATTCAGAGCCAGAAAAAGAAAAGGAAGGCGGGGACAACCCTGGCTTACTCATTCCATTAAAGCAAAGAGCTGTGGCTTGCAAACTCCACCACGCCTCTGACAAAGCTGACCCCTGGGAACGGAGGATGTGAGGAGTGCTGCGTGTTGCACAGGGACACTGCAGAGCTTTGCTGCCAATCAAGAAAAGACATTTACTGAACAGGGAGGGACGAAGGCTCCAAGTCATCGCCTCTGAGTCAGCGCCAGCTCTCCATGGAAAATGGCCGCATGACTTGGGATTCACGACCCATTTCATCAATGCCATCCCCTGTCCTGGTTATATTTAACTCCTCGCTATTCCCATTGTGTCAGATCTCACCAGCCTTGACTCAGAACTGTCACGGAAAGATGCCATGAGGTTGCCACACTTCGTTCAATCCGCACGCCGTCCTTGCCACCCAAAGGAACGCTCAACACTGGCTGCTGTGGACTAGCAGATCTTAAACCCAGGGCTGCCCACGCGGGGCTTCTACCAAAACGTTCACCTTGGCTTTCCTCACGTCACCAGAGCAAAATGTACCTGGAGCATGAAATTCCAGGTCTCAAACTAAATACTTTCATATTCTTAAGAACATTTAAACACTTAAAAACAATTTCGTGTTTAACATCTTTTATAATATATATATTATATTATAATATATTATAAAGATGTTTTATATATATATATATAACATAAAAGTAATGATTGTGTAGCCTGGTTGTAAAACATTTAAATAATACAGGGTATCCAGAAAGTTC
>CAUYON010061899.1:0-23587 GCA_963573935.1 Arctocebus calabarensis
CACCCCCGGAGTGGGAGTGAAGCCTGGTCAGTGCTTTCCTTTCTAGGCCCCTCAAGATACATAGTAAATGAGAAAATATCATGAATGGTATGTCAATCAGGTTGATAAAAATATCTCAGTTTGCATGTGAAGCCTCCACAATGTACCCCATGGTTGAACTAATGTACACAGCTATGATTCAATAAAAAGAAAAAAAAATAACAACAACAACAAAAAAGAGTTTCAACTGATATGGACCAATAAACAAACTCACAAGACAAACTGGAAAAATATTTGCAATGCAAATGACAAATAGTTAAAATCACTAAAGCAAAGAGCTACAAATCAATATGAAAAGAAAACCTAAAAAAAGGTGAATATACAGATAGCTAGTTTATATAGAGGAAATACAAATTACTAATAGACAATATAAATAGATGCTTAAGCTTACTATAAATTAAAGGAATGTAAATTAGAACAAAAATAAATCAACTTTTGCTCACAAGATTGGCAAGAATGAAAAAAAGAGTAATATTACTTAGGGCTGAGGATAAATAGGGAAATATTATCATCATTGCATAGGCATGAGTTACAAAGATGTCCTTTACTTGTAAATTACTATATATTCCATGCAACTCCAATCAAAAGCACAATAGAACTTTGGAAACTTGAAAGAAATTATAAAATTACCCTGGAATAATAAATATCCAATTATCCAGGAACATTTTGAAAGAGAAAACTATGGGGGAATGGGCTATTTCATAGCCTAATGGAGAGGGTATAAATTGGTGATTTTTCAAAAAAGTAATTACATAATTTCTATTAACATTTATAATATTTATAGGTTTTAACCAATCAATTCTACTCCTGTAATTTTATACTATAGAAATACCTAAGCAAGTAGGCAAAGATATATACAAATATCTTCAGTATTTTTTTTTTTTTTGTAGAGACAGGGTCTCACTTTATCACCCTTGGTAGAGTGCCGTGGCATCACACAGCTCACAGCAATCTCTAACTCCTGGGCTTAGGCGATTCTCTTGCCTCAGCCTCCCAAGTAGCTGGGACTACAGGCGCCCACCACAGTGCCTGGATATTTTTTTGTTGCAATTTGGCTGGGGCCGGGTTTTAACCCACCACCCTTGGTATATGGGGCCAGGGCCCCACTCACTGAGCCAGAGGCCACCCTATCTTTCAGTATTATTTATAAATAGTGGAATACTGGGAACAGTCCAAATATTCATCGATTCAGAACTGGGTGAATAAACTCATGGTACATCCATACAATGGAAATGATTTATTGGCTTTGCGAAGGATGAAGAAATTCTGTAGGTTGTCAGTGAAGGATATTTGAGATACATTAAGTGAAAAAGTAAAATTGTAATGCAATAAATATACTATGGCTAGTTTTTTGTGAGTCAATATATGCAGATTAACATCTGAAAGAATAGCACACAGCTAATAGTAATTATGTGTGGGAAATTGGACTAGGATTCAGTGGGGAAAGCCCCAATTCTATCAGATACCATATATACACACATTTATCATCACCACCAGGACCACATCCCTTCCATCAGGAATGTAACTGCTAGTCTCCCAACTCTTGTTTTCAACCTGATCCCTACTCTGTGATAAAGGTAGGATGGTATATGTTTGTAGAGAATTTTCAAACCACAAGAAAAGAAACTAAAAGTTGGCTTGTTTTTTTATTATCCACCATATGTTGGCAAGTCTAAACAATGCCAGGACATAACATCCCTCCCAGCAGGAGTACTGCCCTCCTGACCTTCTCCCTTGGTACATTACTGTCTCTACTGTGTGATTCATGTGGTTGTGAGTGCCCATGTGCCCTAGCTGGGGCATGGGATTCAGACTGGAGTATTATGTTGTTCCTGCCTTTGAAGGAAAAGCAGCAGAAACAGCAGATAAGTCCACAGTCAACTAGAAGTTACGCTTCCTTGGGGACTCAACTTCCTGCCTACAGGCCCCACCTCCTTCCTACATCAGCCTCTCTTCCAGCTGCCTCTGGATGGGCCCTGTTCTCACCCCTCTTACCTTGTTGCCCTCATGCTGCCCTGAATTAAGGCTTTACTGCTTTTCTTCACTCTGGCCAAAAAAAAAAAAAAAAAAAAGAGAGAGAGAGAACGAGAGAAAGGGAGAGGCTTTTTGGTCTTCTGATCTTACTTTGTCCTATGCCTGTCTTTGCCCCTGTTTGTCTCCAGTGTCCACATCACCATTTAACCCCCACTTTGCTCTTGAGAGTGTTACCTGAAAACTCATTCCCTAAAACCTTGGAAACGTATCTAGGGAAAAAGGGAAATGGTTGGTTAGAACTGGCTGTCTGATAAGCCTCTGGCTGGTGTGGTCATAGGCCCCTTTCTAAGTGCCCACAGACGTGGTGTTTCCCCAGCAGGTGTCTCTAGAGAAGGCGCTCACCAGAGAGGGCAGGGCCTTTCTCCATCAGCTTTAAAAATAAGCACCCTGTGGAATAGAAAGAAAGAAAAGCCATCTACCCAGCATAACCTGAGCCTTGTAACAGAAGAGGGGAGTGTGTGAGGAGAACAAGAGGGAGATCCAATTAATTACCCTTAGAAGCAATGGTAAAAGTTGAAGATTACGAGACCCATTTAGAGGAGGAAATAGAACCATCATTGAGCCTAGAGAATGGGAGGATTGTTTAGAGCCAGAAAAGCGTCTCAATGTTCAGATTCCATTCTTTTTCTGGAGCTTTGGAGAGAGGAAGGTCATAGCTTGGGCTTGGAAGGTACACTTATCAGTAGGTTCAGACTGGGAGGAGGGCTGGTGCTTTGTTCAATTCTGAGCCCAGAGTCTGCCCCCACCCTGAGGGAATAGAAGCTTCTATCTCTGAAAGCTGATGTTGGCTGGCTGAGAAAGTGGTACCCCCTGTGAGATAGCCCCATCCATTACCATCACAACGGCTGATGTCACAGACCCCAGGAAGCAGCTGGGGCCCCAAATGGAGGGTAACCCTAACCCCACCATCGATTGAAACGGATAGAGGGGTAGCTCTCCCACACAATGCCCAGCCCTCACCCCTCTCCTCCTCCTCCTTGCACTTCCTCAAGAGCTTTTGTCTTCTGGTCCCCTGGGCCTGGAGTCTCTCATTCCAGGGCCAAACGCTGCCCATTAAATTTAAAAAGAGGCCTCTGGGGAAAGGGTCTGGCACTTCTCTCCCAGCCTCCTCTTATCTCCCACCAGATATTCCCTACCCTCATCTGCCTGGTGTGCAGATAAGCAGCCCAGTGTGAGAAAAGGGGCAAGCTGATGACTGCTTCACATTCTCTCTGGGCTTTTTGGTTTTACTTTGTTTTCCAGCCTCAGAGCACCCCACAAAGGCTTCTGGTTCCACTCGGGATGAGGTCTTGGGCCTAAGTTGGAATAGTCAGTGCTCAGAGGCTATGGGAAGTGTTCTGGGGTGAGTCAGGTTCAGCACTGTGACACCCTAAGCCTCTGTTCTGGACCCTAATTTGTCATCTCCCTAGCCAGATAGAAGCCTCTCTGTTCTGAGTAGAGTCTTCCTGCCCACCTCAGTATCCCAATCTGGTGTGTGTATGGGGAGAAAGCTAGGAGCAGTGGCTTCACTGGTCTTTAGGTGTGACCTAGGGTTCATGTGGGATATCTGGAAAAGCTGGATAGCAGAGCAGCAGGTCTTAAAAAATCCAGAGCTATAGAGGCAGGGAGAGGAGGTTCTCTCAAGAGCTTCTGGCTTTCTCTTATGGGGAGAGCTACATTTTCAAAAGGATTTGGTGTTTATCCAGTATTTTATACATAAATCTTAGACAACGATGAAAGCCATACACCTTCTTTCCAGAAAAAGTAGGTGGATGCAAGCCTGTGGATCCATGTATGTGTGCATATACACATATTTCAAGTGTTCTTGGACTCTCGGGTGAGAACTTCTGAGTTCTAGAAGAAAGTATAAGTTTCAGCACCAAAGTGAGAGCAGAGAAGGTTCCAGGTCGTGTTGAGAGGCCAACTCCACCTTAAGCCCTGGCTCTTCTCTGAGCCAACCAGCTGGCTGATCCGAAAGGCTCATCCCTGTTTTAAGCACAGATACTTGAGAGACAGCTTTACCACCAACACTGCACTGGGCTTGGAGACAGAATGCCAGGAGGCACAGCAGCTCTGGACACTTTTGTCCAATGCTCAGTTGTGAAGGAAGAGAGGTCCCAAAAGGTGTGTGTGCTATGGCTTAGTACTACATAAGCATTCTGACCTTCCATGGCTCATTTACACTTCACAACCACTCTATAAGCTAGAGACTATGATTCTGCTTTAATGGATGAGAATTATAAAATTTAGGGAGTTAGTTAAGTAATTGTTCAAGGTCATCCAGCTAGTAGTGGCACTGCAGGGATCAAAGCCCAGTTCACTCAACCATCAGAGAGTCTAGTTATGGGTGGTCAGACCCATTACTGAAGAAATTCTGTCTAACCCATTCCCATAGCTTTTGTGCCAGGCTAGGGGGAAAGCAGGCTGGATACTGCTACATTGGCATTTTCTGGTCTTACTCACTATAGCTCCAGATGTGTTCAGGAGGTTCTTCATTATCCTTCCTACACCTACCAGGTTTATGCCAACTTTGCACTCTAATGGGATCTGCACCTAAATTATTCCCACGGCTTAACAATATTTGAATGTAATTTCTTCAAGGCCCAGTTAATTAACATCCTTCTATGTGCTGTCTTCCCTAACCCTTTCCCACACCAGGCCAAGATGACGGTTTCTCTCCTGCACCGAGTCTAAAATAGCATCATCTTTCTCTCTCCCATAGTCTGGTTTTGATCCAGATAATCCTACATCACTCCATCTTGACTGGGAATCTTTCCATGTTCAGGCTGGTGTTCAAAAACATGGGGCCCCAAGTCACCTAGCCCAGTACCCTGTATAAATCAGGCATTTCAAGTTATTCCTCTTGATGATGACGACGATGACGATGATGCCAACATTAGCTATACAGAAAGGAAAACCAATCCCCATGGTTAAGGACATTTCCAAGGCTATAATCCAATTCCTTGCCTTGTGTGGTAGGCAAGATTTCTCCTCCCCACCAGGCTCTGGCCTGCTCTAGTCCTCAGTCCAGCTGAGTGGGGATGCCATGTCTCCCATCCAGTTCACCAACCACAGCTGCACTGTGCAAAAGGGACTGAAGAACAAAAGACCCATGAGACAACACCGTGGCTTTTCAAACAAGTATGTAAGCTCTCTGGTTTAATAGCAGTTAAAAGAGGAAAATGTATAAGAGGAATAAACATGCTCTTTCTATAGAGGAACTTTCCCTTAACCACGCAGGACCATCTGCATCAGTAGCTTTACTAGTAAGTTTCAGAGAAAAAGTTCCCTTTTGAGTTATAAATTTTCTCTATAAATGTGCAACTATCTGTGCAAAATAAAAAGGCCATGTCCAACAAATTAGTGAAAAGTAATTGCAAATGCAGACAAAAAAGAGAAAAAAAGAAAAGAAGAAGCAATTGAAATAGTCAGAAGAGTTCTAGGAATAGGGAGGCTAAGGTGTGTGTGTATTTTTGTAGCAGGCCCAAGGGAGTGTGCTCAGAGGCCTGATGAGGAAGGTTATGGCTAATGTCAATCCTGGGGGATAAAAGACTCTAGGTCTTAGACTTGTTAAGTAAGCACTTGTCAAATGTACAGTAAAGCTAGCCTGACTTTGATATTGTTAGGCCTGGTATGTGATAAGAACACTGGACAATGTGTCCTGGAAGCTGTATAATCCATTTGCCAACAGGGAATCTCTGCTGGTTTCAATGTTCAGGTCCTGTTCTTCTTTAGCTCCAATAGCTTCACTTATAGGCTGCTCAAAGAGGTTTTCCTATGAGTGTTAAAACAAGTTAACTTCTTACATCACTATCCAAACTCACTAGGATTCCAAATCTGACTTTTTCTTTAGGAACATTGACTTGGTTTCCCTAAGAACTTGGCTAAAAGTTCATACTGACCAAAAGACAGGTAGGCTTCCAGCCATCCAAGTTCTTTCCCTGTGATTGAGACCCTCCAGGGTATTTACTTATATATCTCTGGGCATTTGAGGCTAGACCTGAGGAATCTGAGGGCACGTGTGGTTTATACAAGTCCTCTCAAGGGCCCAGCTACAGGCCAACAGACAAAACTGAAAACATTCCACTTCTCCTATTCAAAAAATTTTGACATTGCTGTTCCCTATTTTTACCTTCCCCAGCCCACCAAGAGTATGTCTCTATATACAACTCAGTAGCTGCATGTTGCTTTTGTTAAGAAAGAGTGAAAGCAGACTGAGAAAGAAAAGGAGGTATACCAGAGGGGCCATTCTTATAAGCCTGGAGCTTGAATAAGCTTTTTCTTTCATGGGACTTCTTTGTTGAAGGTGAAGAGTAACCCCTATTCCTCCAACCTGTTCACCTTTTCCTTTCCGTAGTTCCTCCAGGGTAGAGGTCTGGGACCAGACCAGCAATGATGACCCTCTAAAAAGGCAAACACTGTGGCATGCTTACACTTCTCTCCATTCCCACTTCAAAGTCTCTGCATTCAAAGCTGAAGGAATCTTGCTGCAAACTGGGTACCAGTGAAGGAGGGTGTTTTGGGGTCTTCAAATTATAGTAACTATTAACTCTTCAAAAAAGACCAGGGCTTAGAGACACCACCTTGGCCTCTGCCTTCCCTTGGCTTATCAAACTCTGTGAGGCAGTGCTCATTCCTGATCCTCATCCTCAAATTCCTAGCTCTTAAGTTGAGCCCCAGGGGTGTTCTGCAGAGCTCACATGCAACCTGGTCTTCCTAGCTTTGAGGAAGGCTACATGTTGGCGTGCTCCTTCTCTTACCCATGATTTTTCTGATGTGATGGTAAGGGTAGGGATGGGGAACAACAAATGAAGGGCTTCCCTTCTGAGCAGCAACTCAGTAGGTGACAAAGGTAGTGAAGAATTCTGTTTGATGAGTCTCTCCTCTCACTAATCCAAGTTGGAAATGCCTGTGTGGCTTCTTTGTCTTTGTTTGGTGATGCACAATTACATTCTTGCCAGTAGCCAAAGCTGCATCTTCCGGAAGTGTCTTAAAGTGCAGTGTCCTCTGACCTTATAGAGAATTCCTTGCATTGAGTCTGGAGCCCATCTGGGACAATGGAGGCAGCCTCAAAACTAAGCTGATTTGGGGGTTTGGGCTCCAGAGTTTGGGGGATAAGAATATATGCAATCTTTCTTAGACAAGGTCAAAAGATGGCTTTGGGGCATGCAAGAGGATGGAAGCCTTGGGCTTGAGCAAAAGAGCTTTATATCTAGGATGCAACTTAGACAGCTGGGCCAAAGGCAACAGGACACAGCCAGGGTTGGCCTTGTCTACTTCACGGTGACAGTGGCTCCATCCCTAGAGGTATTCAGTCCTGCTGTGGCTACCCACACAGTGCAGAGCTGGTGATGTTTCCTGTAAAAATGATGGCAAGAAAGCTGGGTTTAAAATACAAAGGAACAATCCCAAGTAATCCTTAGGCTTTACCTAAGGGTAAAAATAAGAGCCATTTTCAGGCTTCTGAATCTGACCTGTCTTAATGGCATTGCTGGAGGCAGTCAAGTCGGAGACTCTCTGTGAGGACCTATAGAAAGAACTGCTGGCCTAAACCCTGAATTAAGTGCTCTGGTTGTGAAAGAAGGAAATGGGATAAATGGAGATTCCACTCAAACTGGCTTTCAAGACCCAGAAAAATTCCTTGGGCACAGATTCAACACTCCTAGGTAGGGGTAACCTATAGTGAATCATGGGGTTCAATTATTACTGCTGCCTAGTAATTTATCCTACCCCAGAAAAATTAGCAATAAAAGCCTTGGGTCAGATCTAGGCTAAAGAAACTGCCATTCTTGGGGGACTAGAGAGAAGCCATTGTCTTGCCACATGTCACGCTTGTTCATCAGTCAACAAGAGTCAGTGTGAATGAACCTCCAAAACTGTGTGCTGGTCTTTAGTGTACTAAAGCTCTTCTTGCTTAATGTTTGCCAGGACCTTTCCTTTCATCAAGAAGAATAAGTTTCATCTACATGGTGAATGGGGCACCAAGAGTGAATAGGACATACTTTATTGTCCTTTTGCTTACTCACCTTACCTCCCAGTGCTAAGCACCCACTTTGTATAGTTTCTAAGCTCCGGACCTAAGCTTTAGAGCCATGAATAAAAGGTGGTTCATCACACTGGGATTGATGATGCTATCATCTCTAGGATAACATGGATAGTGTAGTAATAACCTCTCCTGAGTCTCAGCCTAGCAACATCTCATATACTTGCTTTTCCTATGCCTCCTTTACTGTTGGGAAATGTTATGTGAATACTGTACAGGGGTTAATAAAAAAATACATATGCTCTTTTGAAGAAAATGCACAAATGCAGTGTCAATAAGGCTGGCTCCCAGACTAGGGGACTGTAGCAGGCAGCCTCTGTGGGCCAGGGCCAGCCTTCATGAGTGGTGGCTGCTGATGAGTCCTCGGAGCTGCTTGGCCACAGTGTCAATCAGTTTCTGCTTATCTCGTTCATTTTTCCGAAACTGTGCAAACATGTTGTTCTTGCGGCTAGTATCTTTCATCCTAAACAGAGAAGAAAAAAAAGAGGGCAAAGTGTTTGAGGAGACAATGGTGGAAGGAGAACTTGCAGGAGGTAAGGTGGCACCGTGCATATTAACCACTATCCAGACAGATGAGAGAGGTCAGACTATTTCCACTGTCCGGCACATGCTTACCTACTGAGACGTACACCCATAGTCTTCCCATCTTCAGCTATCTTTGGAAAATAGTCAGGAGCCAGCTTTAGAGAGGCCAACCTCCTTAGCTCTTATAGCTTCTCTACCTAACTCATTCCCTTCTCTTCACAGGTATGTACCTGTTTCAGGTGTCTGGCACATGTTAAGCCCTCTTGGTGAACAGGCTCTTACAGAATGTCTAGGATTCCCTCATTACCTCACGAGCCTACTACATCCTACAGGAACCCTAGAGATGGTATTTGAAAGGTAAAGCAGGAAAAATGCTCTTAACCACTAATTGCAAGAGACATGAGTAACTGAAAGCTGCTGTGAATTTCTAAAACCTCACTATAACGGCTTACTCTATCCCATCCCTAACAAAGCAAGGGCTTGATTGATCTCTTCCTTTGTCTCAGATTAAGGGATGATAGGCAGTGAGGTGGCTGGGAGGGTATGGTGTTGAGGAAAGCAGATGTCTGGGCTATCCTCTTGCCTGATAAACCAGGGCTTTACCCAAGAGAAGTCCCTGAGTTCTCAATGGAGGTCTATTTCTGTCTATATGACATAAATTCATGGGGTGTGTGACCTTTGGGTCATGCACAGATGTCATATTCCTAGAGCACAAATCATGGGCAGTTCTAGCCATTGGTTCTGTCAAATGGAGAGCTCTAATCAGGAAGAATGGACAAAACAAAGTCAAGACTAGGCTGAGATTGTCGCAGAATCCCCAGGTCAGACTAAGCCAGGAATGTGCTATTCCCTGCAGAGGGCCCACAACCCCTGACATCTGTTGGACCATTAACTTTGGCTTTGGCCTTTGCACACCACAGCCCACAGCTAGTTCTAGCATTAGAGAATTGAAAACACTGTCCAGATCAATCTTTCTCTGGAATAGGGGTGGGCCAGTTTTCACCACCATTCTCTAGGAGCTGGGCCAGCTGTTTGACTTCATTGCTGCATGTGCTACAGGGAGACAGATTAGCAGAGTGGAGGGAAGAAGCCTAGCACTGGGGTGCAAATTACCCCCAGGTATATTTCCAGGGCCTTCAGCCAAGCCTGAGCTTTTCTTCTTCCTGTGGATGGCTTTTTGCAGAGGGACAGACTAGAGGCCAGTGAGTTAAAAGGCCAGAGATCCCATATGGGCATTTATATCATATATATATATATATATATATATATATATATGACATCTGTATATATGACATAATACATGATGTGTATATGTGTGTGTTTGTGTGTATTAGGCATTCCATACACACACATACTTATTACATATATATATGGAATGCCTAATAACATAAGGGCATTATATATGGCAAGGAGGCTCTGATGAGCACCATAGCTGTACGGGTCTGGCTGACAGTGATAGCCACAAACTAATGAAGGTTCTCAAGGGACTTTAGGCTGGATTACTCATCTAGTAAACTCATAATGCTGAATATAAAGTACAACCACCCACATGTAGAGGCCTGTGCTTGAAGGAAGGAGGAGAGTGGACCAGGCTTGTTGGAAAGAAACTACAATGGTCCTCACAGCTCTGATAATTACTGTATTTGGTCTCTTACATACTAGTTACACAATTATGCTTGTGGACCTGGCCTGGTTTCAGACAGTCCCAGAAGAGGGGTCCCTTTCTTCTGCTGGGTATACTATAGATCTAAACAACAATGATACAAAATAAACAAAAAGAGAAAAAAAATCACTTCCTATATTCTTAGGACATTCAGTTTAATGGCCTATGTGATCATTAATTTCATGACTCCTCAAAGCAGCCAAGGGCCAGGCAGCCAGTTGGCTTTTAGCTCCCACAGGGAGGTCTCTGTAATACACAGGATAGTCCCTGCGCCCTGCAGGCTAAGATTTCTTGGCCTTTAAGGCCTGGATTTGGAATCAGGCACTGCAAAGACAAGGTCAGTCCTCCCTGGCTGATGGTGGCTTGCTGGTCGTCCTTAGGAATGCTCCAAAACCATGAGAGACCTCTCGTCCCTTATCCCATTCTGTAAGCCCAAGATCCTGTTCTTAAGGAGGCTATCTCTCAATGACACAGAGGCGGCTTCTTTTTCCTGAATGTCTTCATCAGGTTTCTATGTCTTACCCAGAGAAGAAGGGCCAGGTTGAAAAGGAGACTGTTAAGCTCTGACAGTACAGGTGGCTGTGGGGAAAGTAGGAACGGGGCAGGTAAGGGATTGATTCCTGTGAGGCTGGGAGATGCGAATTTCAGTCATCTGGGTGGCCTTTGCCCTGTGTTTGGAAGGAGACTTTTAAACCCTTCTGATTGCTAGGGGAATGCACATAGCTTTTTAACTGGCTAAATCTCCAAAATAGTAGAGAGAGGCTGATTAGTTCAGCCTATTGTTGACCCACAGGAAATAGATGAACTAGTACTTCTTGCTGTAGATTCTTAGGAACAGAGGATTAAAGGACTGCTGAGAGAAGTAACTAGCTGAAGGGAAGTCAAGAGCCTATTTGGTCACATGATGCACATGACCGTTCAAACACCAATTCAAATGTTAAAATGTTTCCCCCTTTCGGCTGGGTATTCAGAACTCTGGGATTAGGCTATGCCTCTAGTCAAAGATCTTCTACAGGAGATATGAGTTCTAGATCTTAAAGCTATGGGCCTCACTGCCACCAGAAGGGAAGAGAGACTGCTGAGGAGCTTCCTTTTGTCAGGGCTAAATTTCAGGCACTGTACTAACAAGAGTGTGCTAGAAGTTGAGTGGGAACAATCTTCTACCTGGTACTGATAGGGGAAAATCCCTGCCACTACTCCCAGCCCCAAAGGAATTGGTAAGCCAAGGGTCACTCTAAGGACCAAGTTGGCACCAGGCTGGTTTAGTAGATTAGTATGTCAGGGTGGAGACAACTCAATATGCTAGGGATTTTAGTGTAGTCATTAGTGTCAATGAGGAAACCAGAAGGACTTGCCTCGAAGTGATGGAAAAGGCCCAAGTGAATAACATACTTACTCTCTAGATATCCTAGGGAGGAAGGTCAGTGGGAGAGAACCATGGGAAACAAAGTTAAAATGGAAACGTCAATCCCTGAAATGGTCAGGAGAAAACTGTACTCTTGAGTTTTTATAGTCTCTTGGCTCTGAACTCTTGCATTCTACCCTTGCCTACCCTCCATCTCTTCATCTTCTCTCCGACTATCATATTATATAGAAAGAAGATATATCTTGGCCTTTCTTTCTGCTTAAGGCTCCACTCTGACATAGACTCTGGGATTTGCCTTCCTAGGAGTTGAGACATGCATGACTGGCCATATATGTGGACATTCTACACTGCCCAAATGCAGCAGTAGGTCAACTAGTTTTTCTGACTGCAAGAGAAAGAATAAGACCTATGTGAAAAGGTCTTATTCTTTGGCCCACCAGCTCTCAACTAAATTAGCAAAAGTCCTCACCAGGCTGAAATGCATGGCAGTTTCCAGCTACTAGGTGGCATATTAGTTAGCTCTGAAATATTCTAGAGCTTGCTAACCTAATTTCAGTAATAGCACCTCTGTTTCACAGAGGCTATAGGTCTGTAGCAGGGCAACTTTTGTTGGCTAGTGACTGCTTACGGCAAGAATTAGACATCTTATCTAATACAGCTTTATTGGGATAGTCATCAAAATAAAGTTCAATCTGATAGGGGCAGGAGTTGGGGATAAGTGAAGGTTTCAATGATTCCCAGAGCATCCCTGCTAAGAACCAGAGAAGCCACCTGTTCTGTGGGGCTCTATACCATCATCATATCCCAGATGACAGGGGCCAGTCTCACTCTGTTAACCACACTGGCCCAAACACCAAACTAAGTCCAAAACTAATCCATCTTCCTTTCCTCTCTGGCCATCTCTAGTTAAAGACACTTTGCCCCATTAAACTATAAGATAATGTCAGAGTCCATTTCTGACCTATACTTGGCCTAGCTCAGGAATTAAGAGGCTACAAAAGAAAGACTGGCCTTCCAAGTGCAATGATTGAGACACCTGATATCACTTACAACAACTTCAAGAACAAGGCTGTCTTTCAAGGTATTGGCAGTGGAAAAATTAACCTTCTATACCAACCCCCAATCTCCATCTCCCCACCACCCAACACAGGCCACTGGACTAGGTACTCACTTTTCAAGCAGAGTCAGAGCTGTCACTGGGTTTACCCGGAGGTACTTGCAGTTGGGCTGACCATAGTCGGCAAGGTAGGTTGACCAATCCCACTGGATGAAAAGATCCAAAAGCTGTAAAATATTCAAACCACCACCATAGGGATTAATCACACAGATAAGACAAACAAGGATTATAGAAACCTCGTCATCCTTCACTATCAGCTAATATATTTGACAAATAAAAATCAAAATGTAATAAGAGAAAAAAAATGGCTACAGACTGTAATTCAACCAAGAAAATAAGTGAGTAAACATCAGAAGGCAGAGTCATCTCTGGCACAAGCAGCACAGTAACACTGCTAAGACTGAAGGCCAGCAATTAGCTCTTGGAGGCTGCCCTGTGAAGAAACAAACATTGGACTGAATCAAAACATAAGATTATCAGAATAATAACTCATTTATTCATTTAATAAGTACTTGGTAAATTCCTTCCACATGCCAAGCACCATCCCAGGAGTTCACTATTCAACAATAAATAAATAAAGCCAGGGCCACATATGCAATTGTTTGAACTTTGAAGTTAAAAGATGCAGGTTTAAGTAACAGCATGTGACTTGCTACACTGACTTTGACCAAGTGACTCAGTTAATACAAACATATACACACATACATGCCTGTATACAAATAGGGCATGCAGAAACACTGAACCAAGGCACAAGGGGATAATGAAGCATTTGGAAGAGCCAGTATGCATTATACCTATGTAGACACAGGTGAGCAGATGGAAACCAGGGCCCAGGCAGATCAGGGTTGAAAAATAGGATTAGTCCATAATTGAGGACACACGGTCTGCAACTGGGGTTATGAATGTTATAGAGAACTTCCAAGAACTGGATATGTGAGAGAAGAAAGAGAGTGTTCTGAGTGTCCACTGAGTTTTTGACACTGGGGGAGATTTTTGTCTCGGAGAAAATAAGTCATTTTTATTAAAGGTTTTCCTTCCCTTCCAGTTTTAGCCTCAAGCACCACTCTAATAAATATTCATAAACTATAAAGGATAACAAATAAATAAACAAATAAAATCACTGCATTTCAAAGGCGAGGTGGTTAGCTCCCTTCTATAACCTTCTACAGGGGATTGAGTCCTAGATTCACATCATGCACAGAAGGAGAGCCCTCATATAAGTATTTTTGTACTCAAGACATACCCTGTCTCTCTCTTTCCAAGAGAAAACCGCTGGTGGAGAAAAGATGCCTGTCTCTCTGTGAAGAACAGAACCTGAGAGGCTAAGAGTAGCAGTCATGTCCATTGCCAGAGCCTGGCCTCCAGGCACATCTTCCTCCCATGCCTGTCTTCACTATGCAGCTGGGCTAACAGGCAGTGTGGGCCTTGCCCTGCCCACCCAAGTCTCTACTCCATCCATTCCCTTAGAAAAGCTGTCAGGAACTTCCTCAATCAGGATGGGAACTGGCTAAAGTCCCAAACCTAAAACTGAGAAAAGCCCCTACACCCTCAGCCAAGAAAGGGATGTTAAAGATGAGAGGAAGGAGGGAGAGACAGACACACTGGTTGGTCTTGGTCAGCATGATCCAAAAGGGCCCTGTCAGCCCCCTTTTAGGTCATACCTATTTTCATTGGCAAGTAAAAAGGCTTCTACCACTTCCTTCTGCTGACCCAAGGTCTCACAGAGTTCTCCTTTAGAAGAGAATTTCCCCTGACTTTCTACTCTAACTTTGGTATTTCTCTCCAAAGACAGCTCAAGTTAGCTCCTCTTTAATTGCTTCTAGGGATCACCACTTGTAGTGTCTCTTGTTTCTAAACTTCTTCCAGCCGATCTGATTATGCTTTTCCTTCAAATACCTGGAGAAAACCTGTGAAAAAGGATAGTATTTTCTCAATTAAATTAAAGGAAACCATGCAGAGCCTTTTACTTAATGTCTAGAGGGAAGCTAATAAAGAAAAAGTGAATGAATACCAAAAAGTCTAACTGGAAAAACTGGAAAACATGGATTTCTTAAAGCTATTTTTGATATGACATTTCAGATGTGGACATATTCATGCAGGTAATAAAACTACCTTATGTTTTTATGAATTGGTGATTTCTGTGATGGAGTTAATAATATCACCATTTTCTGATTTATTGCTAAGAAATCCATGTCTTTCTGGTTAATGACACTGGTGTAAGTCACTTATAAACAGTGGAAGGAAATTCATGGCTTAGCTCTAAGGATTTCCTTTTTTATCTTCTTGCCAGTCTTTCAATGCCAGTGCTGAACCTAAAATCTCAGGAATGACAAGCTATCTAACTTATTCCACTTTAGGCAACTCTATTAAGTCCGACCACTATGAGCCTATAGATTATACTCTGGGTTTGTGTCGCTTTGTAGTCTTTTAGGGTTGCCTACACTAGGTCCACAGTCTCCTCTGAGAGAGATGAACACGAAGTGGAATCTGAGGCTACTTAGCTAAGATAGCTGCCTGGAGGCACAGTTCTACTGAATCCAGAGAACAGTGTTAGAGTAAGAGGCCAAGAAAACCAGCAGGCCCATTTCTCCATATAGTACTTTGATTTCCACACTATGGCTTTTAAAAGTGAATCAGGCCCTCCTATTCTGGTTCTCCACATACAATAGCTTATTAGATCACAATAAATTCTCCCCCACGCAGAAGAACACTCAGTCATTGCTAATGATTCTTTTAATTTTTAACCTTTCATCTGGAAATAATTTCAAACTTATCTGAAAGTTGAAAGAATAAGCATAGCATAAGGAATACTATTCATATACCTTCTACCTCTTCCAACCATTATTAATATTTTACTCAACATGCTCCATCATTTTTATTCTCTTTCTTTTACACACACACATGCACGTACACACATGATTTCCTTTCTGAGTCTCTTGAGAGTAAACTGCATATATCATGGGCCTTTATCACAAACTACTGCAGTGTTCCTAAAAATTAGGGACATTTTCTGACATAATCACAGTATAATTTTCAACTTTAGTTAATTTAATATTGATAGCATATTTTAATTTTGTATAATACATTGACCCAATAATGTACTTTATAGCCCTTCCTTTTTGTTCCACTACATGATAAAGTTTAGGATGAGGTATTACATTTAGTTGTCATGTCTCTTTAGTCTCCTTGAATATTGACTATTTCTACAGCCTTTCTTTTTTTTACATGACAGTGACATTTTTGAAGAATATTGTTCCCTGACCTATTTTTTCCCTGAGTTTGGTTTTGTCTGATGTTTACTTATAAGCTTCACAACATACATTCCTGACCAGAATATTGCAAGTGATAAGTGATGCTGTGTCCTCCTCAGGGTATCAGCTCAGGCATATAATGTTCATTTGTGTCTCTTTAATTTTGATCACTTGGTCAAGGTACTATCTGAGTTCCCCACTGTCTTGTTACTGTATTTTCAATTAGTAAGCAATTGGGAAGACAATGTAAGACCATGCAAATATACTCCTCCTGATTAACATTTCCTCTTACATTTATAATCCAGGGAAGATTCTTACCGAATCCAGTCTTTGCTGTGAAGAGTGCAAACTGATGATATTTCAACGCCATGCTTCCCCCCACATTTATCATCTGTTACTCATTCTACTGTAAGCAAGTACTCTCCCTTCTCCCCTATCAATATATTTACCTATTTATTACTGGGATGGGCTTATGGGTTCTCATTTTTTGAAAGGCTCACATTCTTTTTTTTTTTAATTATTAAATCATAGTTCTATACATTATTGCAATTGTGGGGTACAATGTGCTGATTTTATATACAATTTGAAATATTTACATCTAACTGGTTAATATAGCCTTCACATTATTTTCTTAGTTATTGTGTTCAAACATTTATATTCTACATTTAGTAAACTTCACATGTACCTTTGTAAGATGCACCATAGGTGTGGTCCCACCAATTACCCTACTCCACCCATCCTTCCCACTTCTCTCCCCTCCTTATGCCCTTTCCCCATATTCTTGGGCTATAATTGGGTTATAGCTTTCATATGAACCAAACTTAGTTTCATAGTAGGGCTGAGTACATTGGATACTTTTTCTTTCATTCTTGAGATACTTTGCTAAGAAGAATATGTTCCAGCTCCATCCATGTAAGCATGAAAGAGGTAAAGTCTCCATCTTTCTTTAAGGCTGCATAATATTCCATAGTATACATATTACCACAATTTAGTAATCCATTCATGGATCGATGGGCACTTGGGCTTTTTCTATGACTTAGCAATTATGAATTGGGCTGTAATAAACATTCTAGTACAAATATCTTTTGTTATAATGTGATTTTTGGTCTTCTGGATATATACCTAGTAGAGGAATTGTAGGATCAAATGGCAGGTCTATTTTTAGATCCCTAAGTGTTCTCCAAACATCCTTCCAAAGGGAATGTATTAGTTTGCATTCCCACCAGCAGTGTAGAAGTGTTCCCTTTTCTCCACATCCAAGCAAACATCTATGGTTTTGGGATTTTGTGATGTGGGCTAATCTTACTGGAGTTAGATGATATCTCAAAGAAGTTTTGATTTTCATTTCTCTGATGATTAAGGATGATAAGCATTTTTTCATGAGTCTGTAGGCCGTGCACCTTGTCTTCTTCAGAGAAGTTTCTCTTCAAGTCCCTTGCCCACCCTGAGATGGGATCACTTGTTTTCATGCTAATGCATTTGAGTTCTCTGTGGATTCTGGTTATTAAACCTTTGTTGGAAACACAACCTGCAAATATCTTTTCCCATTCTGAGGGCTGTCTACTTGCTATTATTCAGCATAAGGTTATTTAGTTTCCATGTTTTAGTATGACTATGAAGATTCCTGTTGTTATTGAGTTCAATTTCCATTCCATGATGGTCCAAGAAGATGCAAAGAATAGTTTCTATTCTTTTAAATTTGCTAAGGTTAGACTTGTGACCTAAGATGTGATTGATTTTGGAGTATGTTCCATGGGTTGATGAGAACAATGTGTATTCAGTTTTGTTAGGATAAAATGTTCTGTAGATGTCTGTTAAATCCAACTGTTGAATGGTTAAGTTTAAGTCTAAAATTTCTTTGCCTAGGTTCTTTTAGGAGGATCCATCCAGCACTGCCAAAGGAGTGTTAAAATCTCCTACTATTATGGTGCTGGAGGAAATCAAGTTGCTCATGTTTGTTAGAGTCTCTCTTATAAATTGAGGCTCATTCTGGTTGGGTGCATAAAAGTTAATAATTGAAATCTCCTCACGTTGAGTGTTACCCTTAACAAATATGAAGTGACCATCCTTATCTTTCCTTACTTTTGTTGGTTTAAAGCCTATTGTACCTGCAAATAAAATTGCAACACCTGCTTTTTTCTGCTTTCCATTTGCCTGAAATACAGATGACCATCCCTTCACACTGAGTCTATATTTATTTTTTAAGGTAAGATGATATTCTTGTATTCAACAGAGATCTGACCTGAGTTTTTGTATCCAGTCAGCCAACTTGTGCCTCTTTAGAGGATAGTTTAAGCCATTTACATTAATTGTAAATATTGATAAGCCTGGTAGAATTTTGGGTATTGAGTTTTTCAAAAGTCCAATGGAAATTTTTAAATCTTTTGCCACTTTGGAAGTTGGAATTTGGTCAAAAGTTTTTGAGTGAGTTTACTTTTGTGGTAGGGGACTGCCCTGGTCATTATGGAGGATAGGTCTCAGAATACCCTTGAGTGCTGGTTTAGTTATGGCAAATTTCTTCAACATGTGTATGTCATTAAAGTATTTAATTTCTCTACCAGAAATGAAACTCAGTTAATCTGGATACAGGATCCTAGGTTGAAAGTTATTTTGTTTTAGGAGATTAAAAGTTGATGACCACCTCTTCTAGCTTGAAAGGTTTGATCAGAGAGATCTGCAGTCATTCTAATATTCTTCCTCTTGTAGGTTATGGTTTTCTTATGTCTGGCTGCTTGCAGAATTTTCTCCTTCATTTTAACTTTGGCAAAGTTAATTATAATGTGTCTAGGAGACATCTTATTCAGGTTGAGTTGTGCTGGGGTTCTGAAACTGTCTGCTACCTGAATCTCAGAATCTCTTGGCATGTCTGGAAAGTTCTCCTTCATAATCTCATGAAGATGAGCCTCTGTGCCTTGCAAAGCAACTTTGTTGCCTTCAGGTATTCCTATAAGGTGAATATTAGTTTTCTTTGAATTATCCCAGAGCTCTCTGAGAGAATGATTTGTTTTTGCTCTCCATTTCTCTTCCTCTTTGAGAGTTTGGGAGCATTCAAAAGTTTTGTCTTCAATGTTGGAAATCCTTTATTCTGCTTGCTCCATTCTGTTACTGACGGATTCTAATGTATTTCTCAGATTTTTGAGGGCTGCAAATTCTTGTCTAAATGTTTCAAACTCTTTGGTGATTTTGTCTTTGAATTCACTGAATTCTTGAGACAACTTTTGAAATGCTCCTTGAATTTCTAATTCTAACTTTATCACCATTCTATTAATCTTATTTGCGATCCATATTCTGAATTCGATTTCTGACATCTCAGCGACTTGTTTAAGAATGGTATCTTCAGTTGTGTCTTCCATATTGTTCCTTGGGGGAGTTGATCTATTCTGGTTATTTGTGTTACTCAAGTTTTTCCACTGATTCTGCCCCATGATTATTTTATACTGTTTGGCTAGATGAGCAGATAAGGTGAAGTTGGGTTGAGGGGCTCCTGGAATAGTGATTAATCAGCCCTTTGCCCCAGAGCTGGGACTGGTATCTGTACCTTTTCTCCTAAAGCTTTGCAAAGGACCCGTACAGCGCTACAGCCTGAGACACTGGGGACTTACTTGGTGTGGTGGGGCTAAGTGGCTCTGTTTTGTTTTCAGCTGGTCTCTGTCCTACCCTAGTGAATCAGTTACTCTGGGTTGAAGTCTCAGCTATGGAGAAATACCAGTAATTAAGTCATCCTGCCTCCCACAGGCAACAACTGGAAAAGGAAAATCAAACCTTCCCACCACCACACCCTCAGGGTACTACTTTGAATAGTCCTGAGATGACTGGCCTAGTTCAAGAGGTCCAAATCAATTGTCCCAGTCAGCACCAGCCTCAGGTGGAAGAGTTCAAAAGGTCTCCAGCAACTAGATAGCAGGGATCTGTTGGCAGCTCAAGTATGACTTGCTTCTGTGCTCTGTGAGGTCAGAAGGCCTCACCCAGCAAATGCATTAGTCTGGAAAGGTTGATGCCTCCTTCCCCACCTTGCGCCTCTATCACACCCAGTCACTGGTACCCCAGGAGGGTGTGTCCCAGTTCCCACCAATGAGCAGATGCTCTGGGGGTTTGCACCTGCCTGAGTCACAGGGAGATCTATGTCACCTTGGTCAGGCCTCCATGCTCTGCCACCATCTGGCAGGAGGAGCTGAGGCCTGACAATCTTGTGTGCTTAATGGAGGCTGGAGCGGTTCACTCAGTTCCAGCCCTGCCCGACTGATGTTGCTGACAGAACAGAATAATTTCACAGCATTTGTTTCTGTCCCAGCTATATTCCCCTGAAAATCAGACATTGTTTGAGTTCATAAGTGTGACTCAGCCCTGGTCGGTGCTGCTGCCCAGGGCTGTCATGGCTGTCTCGGCTGCAGTCTGTGTTGGGGTGGGGGCAGTTAGAACTCACACTCAGCTTTCGGTTTCTGCCTCTTCTCGCCTGCCTTTGTCTCAGTTATGATCCCCTGAAGGTCAAGTGACTCTTAGGCTCACTAAAGCAGTCCTTCTGCTGAGCTCCACCTGGGGAGTATGCAATCTCTGCCCACGTCCCTGCCACACTCCATCCAGGCCAGTACTGCCTCAGGCATACCCTTTACTCATAGAGCCTGCATTTCTATCCCAGATCTGTTCCACCAGTGGTTACCACCAGAGAAGATGCCCAGCTTCTACTGGTTTCCCAGAGAGTCAGGGAGTATTTCTTCAAAATATCCCCAGGAGTATGAGCCCTATTGTTCCCACCACTGCAGCTGCTGCCCTGTGCCACAGGGCACCACCACTCCTTCTCCCATAGGGTTCCCTCAGCCTCAGTTCACTGTCTTCTCCTTACTCCCATGCCATAGAAACAGCAAAGACCAGCAATAGCCCATGCCCTGTCCACACCTCTCAAGAAAATGCCTAAGAATTTGGAATCCATGGGGGACAGGCTTTCAGACCTTGGGGTGAAAGTGGAGGGGAGTGCTGGGAGTTCAGAATTGTAGGTAGAGAATATATACAATTTTATGCCTTGAGGAAGAGTGCCGTGGCACATTCGTAAGTCCTCTCTAGGGAAGGAGTTCCAGTTTTTACAAGGTCTCTCCCGTGGGATAAAATAGAAGGGGATCTGCACTCTGCTCACTTTTTTGTATATAGTATACTGCGAGCCATTCTCATGGAGGAGGGGACTTCCGTCCACTAGGCGATGGATTTTGTACCTATTGTTTGTATCCTTGGTGTTGCAGCTTGCCTCAGCAGTGTTGATGTGTGTTCTTCAACCTTCTCTCTTGGCTCAGCTCCAAGTCTGTCCTTACTTGCTAAGTCTGTCCTTTAAGTCTCCTTCTGGACAGGAGCCTCTGTGGCAAGCTGGCTCCAGTCAGCCATCTTGTCTCCATTCCAAAGGCTCACATTTTTACTAGACCTGTTGTTTTGTCATTCAAATTGTACCAGATTTGGCAAGAAACTCATTAACATTGACTCTCCTGTGTATTTTTGACTTGCCTTTATCCTATTTTGACCATATCCTTTCTGGTCCTACAAAATATTCCAAGCTCATTTTGTAGCTTTCCTTGCCCTGGGCCTAGAGTCTATTCTTTTTCTAAGGTGCCCTTGTTTCTCTTATTGGAGAATGGTATTTTTTGTGTGTTTTGTTTGTTTGTTTAGCAGGCCTGGGCCTGGTTTGAACCTGCCATCCCCGGTGCACAGGACTGGTGCTCTAACCATTGAGCTATGGGCACCCAGTCCTGGAGAATGGTATTTAGAAACCAAGATCTGAGTACTTAACATGCTCATTTCTACTGGGGTATTTATTATTATACCCAGGCCCTCTTAGTGGACAGAGCTAAGGGAAATAAGTATGTATACCAACTCACACATGTATCTGTATTTTTCTTTATCTATTTGTGTATATACTAAAATCATGAGTTCATATTGATGTCTTCAATTCCAGTCCAGCACTACAGGGCTCATTTTAGCCTCTTTCTCTTTTCTTATTTATTACTTCTTTCTGACAATAAAAAACCTGGTTATCATTATTGATGATGTATTTAACTTATTTGTTTAACCCTAATGTAAAGTGGTTTCAGAATTGCTAGCCCATATCTTTGTAATAAACAAATTTAGTCACTATATTATTTGTACACAGTTCCTTTTGTTTCTTAAGTTACTTAGGTTGGTTCTTTTCTTCCTTAGCCCTTTCAGTATGGTTATATTATTTTGTAATTCACTTAGGTTCATTTCTCAATGCTTGTGTTCCATTTTGAATTCTCCCTCATTCTGGGTGATTTTAATTATGGGATACATGAAATAGTATCATAGCTCTGAGCATCAAAGTTACTCAAAAAGTATACTCAGAGAAGTATCATTCCCACCTCATACCAAGTAACCTGTTCCCCATCTTCCTACTTCTTTCTATATCTTTCCCATCCCTGCCTTGTAGGTAATCAATTTAGTTTCTGGTTTCTCACTCTTTTATTTCTTTTGCACAAATGAGCAGACACATGTATATCTTCTAGTAGCTTCCTCTTTCTCACTTGAGGGCTTTTTTTTCTTTTTCACATAATAGCATGTTCTATAACTCACTCCCCTAGAAGCTCATTCTTCATCAATAATCATATTCTTGATTTATTCATATGAATGTTGCTTTTGTAAAATAGATAAGAGAAGTCATGTTCAAGCGACAGAAGAGACATTATGTTTTGGAGCATTTTATTGCCCAACTGGTGGACTAGGAAAGTGCTGGCTATTTAAAGAGTAGAGCATACTGATAAATGTTATGGCTGATTTCACCAAAAGGAAACTCAACCTATCATTAATAATGCTTTGATCTCAAACTATTCAAAAGTAATGTATGTAACCAAAACATTTGTACCCCATAACATTCTGAAATTAAAAAAGTAAACTACTTACGTTAACTGACATTGTAAATATGTGATTGCTGGTTATTATAGAAGAATGTGTACAAGTGGGAGAGGATATAACAAGGGAAGACACTTTGAATAAGGTTATACCAAACAAGCTAGGATGACAGAATGCATTTTTTTTTTGACAGAATGCTTCTTTCTTTTCTTTCTTTCTCCCTTTCCCTTTCCTTTCTTTTATTCCTTCCTTCCTCTCTCTCTCTCTGTCTCTTTTTTGCCTCCTGTATGACATTTATCTAGATGAGTTTTAACTTAGGCTTTGACCAGGTTCTTAAGCTGACTCTGTTATACTTTGTTACTTCAGAACATTCCCATGGTTTAACAAGACTAATATTATAATTCTTTTTTCATTAGCAGGGGTAAGAAAGTGGGGAGGACCAAGACAGAAATGATAAGCAACTTGCTGAAAATCGTGAGATAGACAAGTAGTAGAGATGGCTTGTTGGTTCACAGTCCCCAGGATGCACTAGCTATCTGTTTTTGAAAATTCTCAAACCTCCAGAAACTGCACAATTAAGCTGAATACTGGGAGCCCAGCCGAGAGAGAGAAGTGATTTCTGTGGGTCACCTCTGCTGAGACTGGCTGTGACCCCAAGAAAGCAAGATTCAGGTGCAAAATTTATCTGAAAGGAAGAGTGTCCATCCCCTACCCTAGAAAGCTCTGA
>CAUYON010061900.1:0-16994 GCA_963573935.1 Arctocebus calabarensis
GTTCAGTTTTGTTGGAATGAAATGTTCTGTAGATGTCTGTTAAATCCAAATGTTAGATGGTTAAGTTTAAATCTAAAATTTCTTTGCTTAGCTTCTTTTTGGAGGATCTGTCCAACACTGCTAAAGGAGTGTTAAAATCTCTGACTACAATGGAGCTGGAGGAAATCAAGTTGCTCGTGTCTGTTAGAGTTTCTCTTATAAATTGAGGTGCATTCTGGTTGTGTGCATAAATATTAATAATTGAAAACTCTTCATATTGAGTATTACCCTTAACAAATATGAAGTGTCCATCCTTATTCTTCCTTACTTTGGTTGGCTTAAAGCCTGTTGTATCTGCGAATAAGATTGCAACACCTGCTTTTTTGTGCTTTCCATTTGCCTGGAATGTAGATGACCATCCCTTCACCTTGAGTCTATATTTATCATTTTAGGTAAGATGAGATTCTTGTATGCAGCAGATATCTGGTCTGAGTTTTTTTATTTCATTTCTTTTTTTTTTTGAGACAGAGACTCAATCTGTCACCCTGGATAGAGTGCTATGGCATCACAGCTCACAGCAACCTCCAATTCCTGGGCTCAAGCGAGTCTCCTGCCTCCGCCTCCCAAGTAGCTGGGATTATAGGCGCCCACCACAATGCCCGGCCGTTTTTTGGTTGTAGCCATCATCGTTGTTTGGTGGGCCCGCACTGGATTCTAACCTGCCAGCTCAGGTGTATGTGGTTGGCGCCTTAGCCCGTTAAGCCACAGGCGCCAAGCCAGTCCTGAGTTTTTGTATCCAGTCAGCCAACCTGTGCCTTTTTAGAGGACAGTTTAAACTATTCACATTAATTAAGAATAATGATAAGCCTTTTGAAAGTCCAGTGGGCATTTTTGATCCTTTCGCCATTGTGGAAGTTGGAATTTGGATGAAAGTTTCCGAATGAGTTTTGTGGTGTAGGATTACGCTGGTCATTAATGGAGGATAGGTCTGAGAATATCCTGGAGAGCTGGTTTAGTTATGGCAAAATTCTTCAACATGTGGATGTCATTAAAGTATTTAATTTCTCCATCATAAATGAAACTCAGTTTGGATGGGTATAGGATCCTGGGTTGCAAGTTATTTTGCTTTAGAAGATTAAAAGTTGATGACCATCCTCTTCTAGCTTGAAAGGTTTGAGCAGAGAGATCTGCAGTTATTCTAATGTTCTTCCCCTTGTATGTCTGGCTGCTTTCAGAATCTTCTCCTTCATATTAACTTTGGTAAGTTAACTATGATGTGCCTGGGGTGATAAGAAACTGGTGCCTAATCCAGGGTCATGAAGATATTCTTCTATGTTTTCTTCTAAAGGTTTTATAGCTTTAGCTCTAATGTTTAGATCTTCAATCCATTTTGAGTTAATTTTTACACATGGCCCAAGATAGTAGTTTGGGGCAATTATTTTGCATGTGATATCCGTTGTCCCAGTTGAAAAGATTATTCTTTTCCTCATTGAAATGTCTTGACACTAACCCTTGTCAAAAATCAATTGATCACAGATGTTGGTGTTTATTTGTGGACTCTAAATTTTATTCCATTGATCTATATATCTAGCCTTATGCCAGTATCACACTATCACGATTACTGTGATTTATGGTGAGTTTTAAAATCAGGAAGTGTGAGTTTTCCAACTCCCCCCCTCACCTGCCAGGAGAAGGATTATTTTGGTTATTCTGTGCTTTTCCATATGAAGTGTAGGAACAGGTTGTCAGTTTCTACAAAGAAGCTAGCTGGGATTTTGAAAGTGATTCACCGAATATTAGGTGATTTGGGGGAATATTACCATCTTAACAATATTAAATCTTTCAATCCATGAACATTGGATGCCTTTCAGTTTATTTAGGTCTTTAATTTATTTCAACAGCATTTTATAGTTTTCATTGTATAAGTCTTATTGTTGTTGTTGTTGTTGTTGTTGTTGCAGTTGTCATTGTTATTTTAGCTGGGTCGGGTTTGAACCTGCCACCCTTAGTGTATGTGCCCAGTGCCTGACCACTGAGCTACGGGCACCACCTCATTGTATAAGTCTTATACTTATTCCTAAATATTTTATTCTTTTTGATGCTATAGTAAATGGAATTTTTTTCTTAATTTTATATTATTCATTGCTCATGTATAAAAATACATCTGATTTTTTTGCATATTGATTATATTACCCATTCTTTACATCTTGTTATTTCAGATATATTATATTGCCAATTTATAAAGGCACTTGCAGTATTCCTGAGATTCTTTTTTTTTAAGACAGAGTCTCACTGTGTCACTGTGAGTAGAGTCCCATGGCACCACAGCTCATAGCAACCTCAAACTCTTGGGCTTAAGTGATTCTCTTGCCTCAGCCTCCCAAGTAGCTGGGACTACAGGTGCCTGCCACAACGCCCGGCTACTTTTTTGTTACCGTTGTCATTGTTGTTTAGCTGACCCTGGCTGGATTCAAACCCACCAGCCTCAGTGTATGTGGCTGGCACTGTAACCACTGGGCTGCAGGCGCCAAGCCCCTGAGATTATTTTAAAGAAGATAATATGTGGGGGGTCCCTGTGGCTCATTGAGTAGGGCGCCGGCCCCGTATGCCAAGGGTGGTGGGTTCAAACCTGGCCTCGGCTGAACTACAAAAACAGAAAAATAGCTGAGTATTGTGGTGGGCGCCTGTAGTCCCAGCTACTCGGGAGGGTATTCGGGAGGCAAGAGAATCGCCTAAGCCCAGGTGTTGGAGGTTGCTGTGAGCTGTGTGATGCCACGGCACTCTCCCTGGACGATAAAGTGAGACTCTGTCTCTATACAAAAAAAGAAAGAAGAGAATATGTATAGTTAACACTTACTGAACCCTTCTTATATGTCGGAAACTAAGTTATTACCTATGTTACAATAAATTATTCTTGTTTAATGCCGACCTCTATCTCCATTTTGCAAGGAGTGATCTTTTTCCATAGTCCTGCAATAAGCAAGTGATAGAGACGAGACTTGAACCAAAATTTTTTAAGGTCATGACAAAGAACATGAATACTTCTACAGTCAGAAAGCCCAATAAATGTTTTTGTTGAAAAGAAGTTGAATCTCTGGGAGAGACTGAACTAGCCTTAGATAGTTTATTTGCTGAGACAAGAGGGGATCTGGGATGCTATCCTAGGGAATGACCATTGAGGTAAATGAAAATGGACGAGAATGCAGAAGAGCCTGAGAAGGAGTGGTCAGATAAGCAGTGGGAGAACCTGAGGAGAGTATTATAGAGGTGGGAGGAGGAAGGAAGGCTTTTGGAAAAAAAGGATGATTAATCATGCTAGATACCTCTAAATCTGTCAAATGGGGTAGAAACTGAAAATAAGCTATGGGGTTTGGCTTTTAGGGGGACAGGGGATGATCTTTCAGATCAATTTCAGTAGAGCAAAAATGAGAAAGAACAGATTCAAAAGCCAAACCTAAAATGAGGAGGTAGAAAGAGGATATATGAACTATGAGTTCAAGAAGTTTGATTAGAAAAGGAGGGCAAGAGGAGGATGATTTCTGAGAACAAATATGTTGTTTAAGGATCTGGGCTTAGAGTTAATGTTGAGAGAGCCATTAAAGATACAAGAGAGAAGGAAGAGCAGATGGAACAGATGGAGGAATGAACTGATTAAGGAAATAGGACTGGATTTGGTCAGGAATAGAGGTGGAAAACTATGCCTTAGAAAGGAAGAGTGACAGGGAAGGGGACAAATAGTGAAAAGATCAGAACATAGTCAAGTGGCTCCTAACTGCAGGGAAGTTTGGAAAACATAGTTCTTGTTCTAGACAGCTATGTGCTTACCTTAAAAAAAAAAGAAAAATCAAGGTTGTTTTACAAAAGTAGGAGAAAGAGTAGAATAGATTCTTGAGTAAGCCACTCACAATTTCTACCATAGATAACCAAATCCGTCTAGAGTGGTTGGCGAACATATATAGACTATTTAAATTATTCACCACTCACTAGTAACTTCGTTTTATTGACAGGTAAACTGACACTCAGGAAAATTAAGTTGCTACAGTTCACATAACAAAACTAAAATCATGCTTCCAAATCCAGCATCCTTTTAATTACATTAGGGTGTCGTCTAATCTTTTGGCTTCTCTGGGCTATATTGGAAGAAGAGTTGTCTTGGGCCATACATTAAATACACAAACAATAATGAAAGCTGATAAGCGAAATAAACAAACAAAAAATAGGTTTGTGCCTAATTTTTGTGATATATACTGTCACAGAGATAAGCAAAAAGCCCTCGCATAATAATTCTAATTATGCAGCAACCCATTGAGAAAGTCTGTTAAAACCATTGAGCAGGTCCTAAGGTGGCAATCACTAATATAGAAAATATACATATCTAATTAATAAAATTTTCTTTTTGTACTTTTTGTTATAAAAGTAAAAGGAAAGGGGGCGACATAAAACTAGGAGGATATTTGACACCGTATTGAAGAAATTAATGCATCAATATCTGGCTTGATGGAAGTAGTTCTAATTCCTCGAGGTGCTCATCAGATACATTGGTTCAAATTTTACTTTTAATGTGCTTCATTCTTGAAAATAGTTGCTTGCAAATATAGATGCTGTCTAAAAAGGATGACATGAATAAGATGTTTGTGAAGAAAAGAATATTTGTCTCTGGGAAGATAGGACCTATCAAAATCCAGCAAAGAGACATGAGCAAATGTTTCTTGACGATGAATGTTAGGTTGCAGCTGTGTGCATCCACACAGGTAACATGTTATGTTGACTGAAAATGGAGTCACAAATGTACCAAATTATTGATTATTTCCCCCCAAATCTTGAAATATGTTTTCTTTTCTTTTCTTTTCTTTCTTTCTTTCTTTCTTCTTCTTCTTCTTCTTCTTTTTTTTTTTTTTAGAGACAGAGTTTCACTTTGTCACCCTCGGTAGACTGCTTGCTGTAGCATCACAACTCACAGCAACCTCCAGCTCTTAGGCTTAGAGGATTCTCTTGCCTCAGCCTCCTGAGTAGCTGGGACTATAGGCGCTGGCCACAATGCCTAGTTGAAATCTGTTTTCAAATCAAAAAAACAACACTGCATATTTTTTCACTGTTCCTAGGACTGTGTTTAGTCAACATGTTGAAATGTAAAAAATTGTTTGCCTTTATTCAAGCTTGCCATAATTTCAGTTTCCTTTGGAACTATGTTAAGGTTTGAAACATTGTATTGATAAGTTGGTTTTCACCTTGAATACACATGTTTATCTCATTAAATGAGTGGTTAAATCTGCAGGCCAGGTTTTTTGTTGTTGTTGTTGTTGTTTGTTTGTTTCTTGAGACAGAGTCTCACTTTGTCACCCTTGGTAGAGTGCCCTGGCATCATAGTTCACAGCAACCTCAACCTCTGGGGCTTAAGCAATCCCCTTGCCTCAGCTTCCTGAGTAACTGTGACTATAGGCACCCACCATAACATCTTGCTATTTTTTTTGAGACATGATTTTGCTCTTGGTCATGCTGGTTTTGAACCCATGAACTCAGGGCAATCAACCCACCTCGGCCTCCCAAGTGCTGGGATCAGAGACATAAACCACCACGTCTGGCCTGCAAGCCAGTTTTCATCATCAAATTTTGGCACAAATTTGATTTTTGAATCTGTTAACAACTTAATAACATGTCACAAATCATAAAATCTTTTCAACATTTGGCCTTGACTTAGCCATCTTCTAAAAAGCAAATGACATCATCATAGGCAGTATCAACACTTTTAAGGAATTCCTGAAATTGTCAATGATTCAATCCCTTTGTGCTTATGAAAGTGACAAATGTTGAAGACAACTCGCATGACATTATTCATTGTTAAAGCTTTTGCACATAAATTTTCTTAATATGCTATACAATGATACTTTATAAACATGAGTTTTAGGTAGCAATTGTATCCTTTTCTATTAATTTTACCAGTCCCTTTTTTTTAACCTACAATCGCCAGAGCACAATCATTTTACTATACACTTATGTTGACAATATTAAAGAAAATCACTAACATATGTTTTACTGCTTCATATGAATCTCTTGGTTTAGTTGTGTCTTTTAATGATATTAAGCCATTTCTTCAGTGACATTATATTCATCATCAATACCTCTAATAAAAATGGTAAGTTGTATTTTGTAGCATCAGTTCTGTCACCCATTGCCTAAGCATAAAATTTAAAATTATCAGCTTATTCTCCAAACTTCTTTTGATAGATTCTCAATTTCTTTAATTCACCTGGCTATAGGCTGGTGAGACAAACAGATTTTAGAAATATCCTCCCTTTTTTAAGGGCAAATTATGTCTGTCAAGCTTTCCAAACATTGCTTAATAAACTCACCCTCAGTAAATGGTTTTGATTTTTTTGTTATTAAATATACTACCACATAACTAGCTTTTACAATGGAATCTGAGTTGTAACTTTTTTTTTTCTTAATTAAGATTTTTTTGGGGGGGTGCAGTTTTTTTTGGCTGGGGCTGGGTTCGAACCCACCACCTCTGGTATATGGGGCCGGCGCACTACTCTGTTGAACCACAGGCACCACCCCCTGAGTTGTAACTTTAAAAAAAAATTTTTGATAAAACAAACTTTTTTCCAGTTCTTCTTTTGAGTCCTTATGACACAATCTTTCATATGCATAGGATTTGGCAGCATGTTTTTGCATATAATGCCTTTTCAGATTATAGTCTTTGAAAAGTCACACAAATTCCCTACAAATTAAGCAGAGTGCCTTACGATTTGCCTAGATTAAAAAAAATAGTCACTTTTCTTTTTTTTGAGACAGAATCTCAAGCTGTCTCACTGGGTACGAGTGCTGTGTCATCACAGCTCATAGCAACCTCAAACTCTTGGGCTTAAGTGATTCTCTTGCCTCAGCCTCCCACGTAGCTGGGACTATAGGCACCTACCACAGTGCCTAGCTATCTTTTTTTTGTTGCACTTGTCATTGTTGTTTTTTAGCTGGCCCAGGCCTGGTTCGAACTGCCAGTGTCAGTGTATGTGGCTGAGGTATGGGAGCTGCCCATCTGTCCACTTTTCGTTGAATAATCTTCCTTCTTCCACAAGTTTTCTTTTTTTAGGTTCTGTTTTCTTTTGATACCTTGTATTGGCGATACTGGGATTAAAAAAATAATAGTAGATAAATATAGTAGGTAAGGGCAGTACATCGAGCTCCACTGGGGCAAGTGAGAGCCGGACCGGCATTGGGCGACTCTATGCCTCGCTGAGGAAAAGTAACTAAATCTGGGCAAACAAGATCCTAAGAAGCCGAGAGGCAAAATGTCATCATATGCATTCTTTATGCAAACTTATCGGGAGGAGCACAAGAAGAAGCACCCAGATGCTTCAGTCAACTTCTCAGACTTTTCTAAGTGCTCAGAGAGGTGGAAGACCATGTCTGCTAAAGAGAAAGGAAAATTTGAAGATACGGTGAAGGTGGACAAGGCTGATCGTGAAAGAGAAATGAAAACCTATATCCCTCCTAAAGGGGAAACAAAAAAGAAATTCAAGGATCCCAATGCACCCAAGAGGCCTCCTTCTGCCTTTTTCTTGTTCTATTCTGAGTATCACCCCAAAATCAAAGGAGAACATCCCGGCCTATCCATTGGTGATATTGCAAAGAAGCTGGGAGAGATGGAATAACACTGCTGCGGAGGACAAGCAGCCTTATGAAAAGGGTATTGCTGCATGCCTAGCTAAAGGAAAGCCTGATGCAGCAAAAAAGGGAGTCGTCAAGGCTGAAAAAAAGCAAGAAAAAGAAGAGAGGGAAGATGAGGAAGAGGAGGGGGGAAGATGAAGAAGAAGAATAAGATGATGATGATGAATAAGTTGGTTCTAGCACAGTTTTTTTTTTCTTGTCTGTAAAGCACTTAACCCCCCTGTACACAACTCACTCCTTTTAAAGAAAAAAATTGAAATGTAAGGCTGTGTAAGATTTGTTTTTAAACTGTACAGTATCTTTTTTTGTATAGTTAACACACTACTGAATGTGTCTTTAGGTAGCCCTGTCCTGGTAGTATTTTCAATAGACACTAACTTTGTTTGGTAGTATGGGGGTTGTAAATTGGCATGGAAATTTAAAGCAGGTTCTTGTTGGTGCACAGCACAAATTAGTTATATATGGGGATGGTAGTTTTCATCTTCAGTTGTCTCAGATGCAGCTTATATGAAATAATTGTTGTTCTGTTAACTGAATACTACTCTGTAATTGCAAAAAAAAGTTGCAGCTGTTTTGTTGGAATTCTTAATGCTTCTAAGTAAATACAGTTTTTCTATTAAAAAAATATATAGTAGGTAAGGGACTATAGCTACTTTTATTCTGAAAATTAATTGATAGGAAAATAGAAAACAAGGTTTGAGCCCTTCCACATCTTGGTTGCTAATGCAGGGGAGATGGAGTGCTATGGGCAATGTGTGAGGCACCACCATGTGGAAGCATCCTTAATAATCAATTAGGAATGCTTACCTGACTTCTAAATAACATTTATTTATTTTTTATTAAATCATAGCTGTGTACATTAATGCAATCATGGGGTACATTGTGCTGGTTTTATATACAATTTGAAATATTTTCATCAAACTGGTTAACATGGCCTTCACGGCATTTTCTTAGTTACTGTGTTAAGACATTTATATTCTACACTTAGTAAATTTTACATGTACCCTTGTAAGATGTACCGTAGGTGTGGTCCTACCAATTACTGTCCCTCTACCCATCCTCCTCCTTTTTCTCCCCTCCCTGTCTCCTCCCTCTCCCCTTTCCCCATATTCTTGGGCTATAATTGTGTTGTAGCCTTCATATGAAAGCTATAAATTGGTTTCATAGTAGGGCTAAGTACATTGGATACTTTTTCTTCCATTCTTGAGATACTTTGCTAAGAAGAATATGTTCCAGCTCCATCCATGTAAACATGAAAGAGGTAAAGTCTCCATCTTTTTTAAGGCTGCATGATATTCCACGGTGTACATATCCCCTAAATAACGTTAAATACCTAACATTGTAATGGTAACTTGAAATATTATTGGTAATTTCTGCCTCACCAAGTAACCACAAGCATATGTAATAGCTAATGGTGTCAATTCAACTGTCTGTACTTGGTAGATAACACATTGGAAGTTGCACATCACCGTAAAACTGAAGCCGCATAAGCATACAAATAGCAAGAGAGTATGTATGTTTATTTTATGTGACATTGCAACATGATGTTGTCATCTACAAAGTTCACGCTACAGAACCATGCAACTGACTTCCACCAAAAAAATCTTGTAATTTTTAAATACGCTTATGATTTTGTGTCAGGCCACCCTTGAAGCTATCTTGGGCTGCATGCAGCCCAGGAGCTGTGGATTAGACACCCCTGAATTACAACATTGCCTTTTGTATGATTATATATGTATAGTGTTAGTAGTTCAACTAATAGGCATTTTTAAGATTTAGAGCTTTACTTCCAGACATCTTAAATCCTCTAAATCTAGGTAGTATTAAGTGAATTATATTACAATCTAAGAAGTCAGTGGAATTTAGATGTCATCTATTGAAAAGCATTTCATAATAGATTTAATTTAGTTTTTATTCAGACTCTCATTTGACTTTTCAGACACAGTCATTTCTTGGTGTTTACAAATTTTCCCTACCATATATATTATAAGGACCTGCTATTATATCATAAGGAACACTGGTAAAAGCTAGTGATCCTGATCACCCTTTATTTTAAAAACAAACTTTTTACTAGTAAAAGCAAATGATGGAAAACCCGTATGGAATGACAATAGTGTGATGGCAGAAGGTTCTGAATTGAGAAGTAGGGAGTGTGTGTCCCCACGAGTCAGTTCTTCATAAAATAGTTGCTTTAAAAAAAATGAGTGTGAAAGGCCTGGTGCAGTGGCTCATGCCTGTAATTCTAGCTCTCTTAAAGGCTGAAGCAGGTGGATTGCCTGAGCTCATGAGTTCGAGAATAGACTGAGCCAGAGCGAGACCCCATTTCTAAAAATAGCCAGGTGTTGTGGCAGGCGCCTATAGTTCCAGCTACTTGTGAGGCTGAGGCTAGAGAATCGCTTAAGCCTAAGAGTTTGAGGTTGTTGTGAGCTGTGACTCCATGACACTCTACCCAGGGCAACAAAGTGAGGCTCTGTCCCTCCCCCCCAAAAAAAATAAAAAAAATAAAAAAGGTGTGAGAATAAATTAAGGGGAAATGGTGAGTACTTAAAAAGTTGAAATACACAGGTAATGTTAACCTGAATTTCAGCCATTAGCTATTAATAATTTTCTTCTTCATTGTAATAGTTAACTTGTTTCAAGGTTTTCCTTCTTTTCCAGATCTGGGTGTCTATGGGGGCAGGGGTGCATGGCAATGAAATTGTTGAAAGCTGAACTGCAGCCTCGGTGTCTGTAGCACAGTGGTTACAGCGCCAGCCACATACAGCAGGACTGGCGGGTTCAAACCCAGCCGGAGCCAGCTAGACAACAATAACAACTGTAACAAAAAAATATGGCAGGCGCTTGTAGTCCCAACTACTTGGGAGGCTGCAGCAAGAGAATCTCTTAAGCCCAAGAGTTTGAGGTTACTGTGAGCTGTGAAGCCAGGGCAGTCTACTGAGGGTGACATAATGAGACTCTGTATCAAAACAAACAACAACAACAAAAAAACTGAAGTGCAGAAATATGGCTGCTGCATAGCTTCACTAGAGTGATGCATAGGCACCTCAAACAACAAAAAAAACCAGAAGAGCAGATAGGTGGAGGATGGTAAAAGGGCTCAGTTGAGGCTACTGCTGGGTAATCAGCCTGTGGCTTTTATTTTCTCTTTTCAGTTTGGGTGGTTCAGTGACATCCCTCAAGAAGGCATTTTACTTGAATATGTGATATGCAGTGTAAAGTTTGGTTCTTTGGTATGGCCCCATATTCCTAACGTTCCGGCTTGTCATATATATGATATGTGATAGCGAATAACAGGGTATGATCACGGAAGAGAAAGAGAGACTTGCAAACCTGGAATCAGTACAATTTTATTTTCTTCCCACTAAAGTGTATACTTTAACCATACACTATTTAGGTGTCTTTTTTTTTTTTTTTTTGTAGAGACAGAGTCTCACTTTATCGCCCTCGGTAAAGTGCTGTATCATCACACAACTCACAGCAACCTCCAACTCCTGGGCTTAGGCGATTCTCTTGCCTCAGCTTCCCAAGTAGCTAGGACTACAGGCACCCACCACAATGCCCAGCTATTTTTCTGTTTTTACAGTTTGGCCGAGGCCGGGTTTGAACCAGCCACCTTTGGTATATGGGGCCGGCATCCTACTGGATGAGCCACAGGCACTGCCCTGTTTAGGTGTCATTTTGAGAAGTCGTTTTGTTCGCGATTTTCAAATTGTGCTTCATGGGACACAGTAATATGACAGAACAAAGTAGATAGGAACTCCTTGGAGTTAGGAACTTATGTCTTGAAGCCAGTTATAAAGGTCAAATGAAGTCATGTCCCTCCTTTACTTAAAATTTCTCAGAGCCTGTAATCCTAGCACTCTAGGAGACTGAGGCAGGTGGATTGCCTGAGCTCGTGAGTTTGAGACCAGCCTGAGCAAGGGTGAAACCCCTTCTCTACTAAAATGTACAAAAATTAGCCAGGCATTGTGGTGGTTGCCTATAGTCCCAGCTGCTGGGGAGGCTGAGGCAAGAGAATCGCTGAGCCCAAGAATTTGAAGTTGCTGTAGCTATGATGCCTTGGCACTCTACTGAGGGCAACAAAGTGAGACTCTGTCTCAAAAAAAAAAAAAAAATTTCTCAGAGCTCTTCTTTGTGGCATGAAGCCCAAGATCTATATCTTAAAATGCAAAGCCTTCATGACCTGCCTGCTACCCACACAATTTCCTATTCCATTCCTCACACTCTCTGTTTCAATAGTACCAAACTCCTGCCCCTTCCATGAACTTGTCGGGAAGTTCACAACTTTCTTTGTATAGTGTACTTCCTTGCTGTTATCTTGGTTATCCCTAGACTTAAATAGCCACTAACCCTGCCCCATCACTCACCATCTTGTGATCCTGCTCTGTTTTCTGTATAGAACCCTCAAAATCTTGAATGATATCCTTACTGTATTTGTTTATGTCCTTCCTCTGCTTTCCTCATTCCGCACACTCTTTCCGAGCCATCTCTTGGGTTCACATGGCATCAGTTAATAACAGACTTTCATCTCCTGCCTAGGGTTTTCTCCTCTGCTTGCAGCCTGCGCACTGAAATATGGCTGCTGCATAGCTTCACCAGAGTGATGCATAGGCACCTCAAATTCACAGCAGAACTCCTCAAGCTCACTCATCCTACCCACCAACAGATTCCTCTTCCTGTGATCTCCTCTCAATATGTTGCCCTATCCACAAAGCTGGACATCATCTTTCATTCCTCCTCTTCCACAGCCAGTCATTTCAGTTTGGTGATTGTTTCTCCTTAAATTCTTTTCTAGTCTATTCTATTTTCTACATTTGCATTACAACAACTCATTGCCCTTTACTTGCATAAATTATATACTGTCTTATTCTTGGTCCTCTAGAATAGTGTTGTCCAATAGAAATAATATGTTGTTTAAAATTTTCTAGTAGCCACTTTAAAAAAGATAAAAAGAATCAAATGGGTTTTTTGATTCTTCAACACCTGGCTATTTTTAGAGATGGGGTCTCGCCCTTGCTCAGGCTGGTCTTGAACCCATGATCTCAGGCAACCCACCTGCCTTGGCCTCCCAGAGTGCTAGGATTACAGGCATGAGCCACCATGCCTGGCCTTCAAATTGGTTTTTAATAATGTATTTTAGTGTAAACTAGTTATCCAAAAATATCAATTCAACATATAATCCATAAAAAGTTATTAGTGAGGTTGCTAAGTCTTAAAATCCAGTGTGTGTTTTATACTTACACCACATCTCAATTTAGATTAGCCACATTTCGAACCCTGAATAGGTAACTGATATTGTATTTGACATCGTAGCTATAGAATGTGGAGCCTTAAAGTGCTGACATTTTCTTTGGTAGGTTCTAGCCTAGAGTGGTAAGGATAAAGGAATATCAAGCAAGCAGAAAGTATGATGTAGCACTAAGCTTATCCTGCTGGCTACCAGCTCATAACTACAACACAACACCACATTAGGTTCAGCACACGTGGCCTCCTCTCATTCTCTATTTCCCATTGACTCCCTCCAACCCCTTGACATCTGTTCAGAAAGAAATACTACGTTTTATCCAAGGCTGCGAGTGCTAAGGGCACCTCAGTATGTGTTAAAGAAAAAGTTGGAGGAGGTTGAGGGAATCTTATAGACAGACTAGGTTTTGCATCTAGTATACTGAGTGATCTTTCTGACTGGTTTTGTTTTTCTGCAGGCCATTTTCCATGCAATAGCCAGATGTTCTTGCTAAATGCAGTCCTGACTTTGTCATCCCCCTATTTCAAAATCTCCAGTGACTCCTCATAGTTTTCAGGATAAAGTCCAATATCTCTTTTGTTAAAAGCTTTACTAGATATGGCCCTGCCTACCTTTTTAGCTGCTGCCTTTTTTTTTTTGAGTCAGAGTCTCACTTTGTCACCCTTGGTAGAGTGCAGTGATGTCATAACTCACAGCAACCTCAAACTCCTGGGCTAAAGTGATCCTCTTGCCTTAGCCTCCCAAGTAGCCCTTTTTAGCTTCTTAACTACCTTTCTCCCATCTTAAATGCTATATATATATTAGCTATATATTGTTATATATTACCTTAAACATAGTGACTTAAACAACAGTAAGCATTCATTATCTCACAGTTTCTATGAGTTTAGAATTTGAGAATAGCTAAGTGGTTCTGGCTTGAGGTCTCTGTTTTAAGTCCTTTTGAGCTGATATATACATGTAGCAACTACCATAAATAGGGTAGCTTAGAAACAACAGAAATTTATTTCTCACAATTTTAGAGGCTGAAAAGGTGACAGCTGATTTGGTATCTGGTGAGGCCCGTTTACTGAACTATAGGTGGCACCTTTATTGGTGGCCTCACATGGTGGAAGGGGCAGATAAGCTCCCTCAGGCCTTTTCAATATATAATCCTATTCATGAAGACATGCCCCTCATGTCCTAATTACCTCTGCCTTCCCAAAGGCCCACCTCCTTATACTATGACTTTGGGAGTTAGTATTTTAACAGGTAAGTTGGGTGGGGGGCACAAACATTCAGACCATAGCAGTGTCTCATGGGATTATAGTCAAGATGTTAGCAAGGGCATAGTTATCTGAAGTCATGATTAGGTTTGAGAGTTGTTGGCATAGGTCTTGGGGCCTTTCTATATAAAGGGCTCTGTAGAGGGCTGCTTGAGTTAGAGTGTCCTTATAGCAAGGTGGCTGTCTTCCCTGGAGAAAGTGACCCAAGAGAGAGGAAGTTGAAGCTGCAATGTTTTTTTCTTGTTGTTGTTTTTGTTATTGTTTTACCTAACTTCACAAGTCGTGCATTGTCATTTCCATAATATTCTATTGATCAATAAGGTAAGTCTTTTGTAACCAATGAGATATTGGTATGGGAGAGAGCCACACAAAGGCATGAATAACAGAAGATAACTATCGAGGGCTGTATTGGAGGTGGCTGCCACTGTATAATGCCTCTTTAGAATTTCTTTAAGCCTTTTTTTAGTAAGTAAAGTGAGAAAAAAATTGGCCCCTTTATGAGATTGTCTTCAGGTTCAGCGAGACACCTTACATAAAGTACTAACATGGTCTTTGGCATATAGTAGATCAAGACTGGGTACCCCCTTTCTCTAATCTGTTTTCTCTTGGAAAGGGGTTTGCTGTATTTCTGGCTGGTGTCATGTTGTCCCAGGAATGAGTGACGCATCCATCCTGGCAGAGAGCTAGTTCTCTAGACCATCTAACAAAACTCCTCTCTTCTTTAGTTCACTTCCCCACCACCCTAAGAGTATGAATGTATTGTTCTTTTTCTTTTGTATTTCTTTTCTATTCTTTTTTTGTTTTCCTCTCCTTCCTTTTGGTGATGTTTGATTCTGCTTGCTTCTTTTTCTGATTATTACCAAGACTACTTCCTCGTCCTACTGCCTTTGTCACACCATAGAATCTAGACTCTGAGAGAAGGACTCTCCTGGGAGGTCTTTGCTCCAGAAACTGGGATTAGCCACTCTGAGCTTTATTTGGTGTCCTGGCAGTAAGCGGTCTTTTGGATGATGTGTCCTCATTTTTCTCCATGTGGTCTTCAGAGAGATTTGTCTAGGAAGTGTGTGATGGGTGCCACAAAGAGATTGTCTAGTGTATCCAAATCTTGAGTTGAGTGACTTTGTAAAACAGGTCCGTGTCAAAAGTGATAAATAGTTTTTGTGGATTTTGAGCAAGTTGCCAATCGATCAGCTCCTGTTTAATGAGAGAGGCACTGTAAGAGGAGCAAAACCCCAGCTGCCTGTTCAGAGCCACCTGCCTTTTCTCTCTACTTCATTTTCTTGCTAATGAAGGAACCAATTGGTTTAGAGCGATCAATGCTGACCTATTAGGATCAGACATTGTTTTGGCATTGCCAAGGCAATTAAATTCAGCAGGGTGGGGATTAGAAAGAGAAGGGTTATAAAAAAAGGAAAAACGAGTGATTTTTTTTTTTTATTCCTAAACAACCACTCTGGTGTTAGAGGTCTAAGAAAGATTAGTTTAAAAAGAATTAATCATTAGAGCATTTTCTTCCTTGGTAAAATAATCAGATTTGTTGACATTACTTCTTAGATTTAGGAAGATAGGAAGCTCTGCTTCACTGATCTGACTTAGGGAACATACTTTTATTATTGCCCTCTTTCCTGTTTGAAGCTGTGACTCATCCAAAAAACTATCTCTAAGAGACCGTGTGTTGTGTAATAGGTACTGTGACCTATATGTACTATTTTTCCCTAAGCAGCTCTGGTTTAAAATATCGTGGCCCCTTAATATTTGTTAATTAGAAATTGTTAACCAGTCTATCACTGAAGAGTCGATAAAGAGAATAGTATATAAAACCCTTTGAGAGAAGAGTCCATGAGCTCTTCATCTTAGAACACACTCCTCCCCTTAATTCCTTTACCTGCAACATGATGCCTTCCACTTAGGTGCTCAGTTAATATTTGAGCAAACTGAGTTCAGTTAATATTTGAGCAAACTGAGTTAGTGAGTGAATAAGAGGTTGGGTCTCTAAAAATGGATAAGATTCAAATATTTGGTATTCCAGGATTGGGAAAACAACAGGTAAAAACATACCAAAGCAAGAATTATGATAGAGTAAAGTAGAGAGACTTTAGGTCCTTTCTAGAAAGGAAGGCACCTAGAAAGCAGGAGTTCCCAGGCTTTTAGATTTCATAGTCCAGTGCAGTTTCCAAAAATAATTTTGCTAAGTAAAGATGTTGACTGTCATTGTTGTTCTATAATCCCAAAATGTAAAGTGGATATAATTTTAGTAAACAAAAAAATCTGGTAGCAATAAATGTTGGGAAGGATATGGAAAAATCAGAACCCTCATGAAGTGTAGTTGGGAATGTAAAATGGTAGAGCTAACTTGGAAACAGCCTTATAAGTTCCTAAGAAAGTTAAATATAGAGTTACCATTTGACCCAGAGAAATGAAAACATACATCTGTTTAAAAACTTGAACATGAATGTTCATAGTAGCATTATTCAGAATAACTAAAAAAAAAAATCTAAATGTTTATCAGCTGATGAATAGATAAATAAAATATGATATAGCCGTTTAATGGAATAGTATTTGGCCATTAAAGGAAATGTATTACTTTTGTCAGTATCTGTGCTTTTAAAAAAAAAAAAGAAAGAAATGTAGTACGATACATACTACAACATGGATAAAAAATTTTTTTTTTGAGACAGACCCTCAAGCTGTCACCCTGCATAGAGTGCTGTGGCATCACAGCTCACAGCAACCTCCAATTCCTGGGCTCAAGCGAGTCTCCTGCCTCTGCCTCCCAAGTAGCTGGGACTACAGGCGCCCGCCACAACGCCCGGCCATTTTTTGGTTGCAGCCATCATTGT
>CAUYON010061904.1:0-22020 GCA_963573935.1 Arctocebus calabarensis
TATAGTGATCAAGAAAATGCTATGAAGGCTATCTCTAACAGTATGATCAAAATATTTCTGATTGTATATGAAGCACATTCTGCCATATGATTGCACCAATGTACACAATTATGATTTAATAAAATTATTAAAAAAATAAAATAAAATGGAGAATCTTTAAAAAAAATAATATGCATGCAAAGAAAAATCTTAAAAAACACGTTGGAGAGGCTGAAATGGGATGCCTGGGCGGTGGGAGGTATGGTGTCAGTGGCGGTGGCCTTGGGAAGGTAATTGAAGCTCCCAGGATGCCATCCAGAGCCCACCAGGCTGGGGCAGAGGGTGAGATGGGATGGAGCAGAAATGGCTGCTTATCAGGACAGTCATAGAAGGCCACAGGGCCTCAAGGGGCATCTGAGGTGAGGTTCATGGCCCTGGTGTGACCTAGCTGGTGGCAAGCAGAGCCTCCTGCTGGGCCCTCCTGGGTCCTGGGTCAGGCACAGGATGGGGTGCATCCCAGGGAGGATGGTGGTGCATCTTGGGCTTTGATGCTGTTGACACGCAGCTTGTGCACTGGGGCCTGCCGGGAGCCTCGGGAGCCATGTCCCATTAGGGCCCGGGGGCTGTCCTGAGCTAATTGCATTAGGCTGCACTTTATCTCTGGCCTGCATTTCAGATGCTTTGCTTTTGTGCACACAGCAAGAAACAAAGCAAAAGAGCGACTCTCCTGAGGAAAGAACAAGTCCACTGACAAGCTCCCTTATCAGAGGCCCCTGCCCCAGTTCTGACTGTGGGACAGATGGGAGCTGGGAGGAGGGGTGGGAGAGGAGCCGGGGATCTAGCTCCCTCTCACCAATGGTCTTAAGGAACAAAAGCTCAGCTTTCCCAGTGTTCTCCAGGTAGGCAGCTTGTAATGTGTGCCCTGTCTGGAGGCTGCAGCCTTCTGCAGCCAGGCTTTTGGATCCTCTGGAGGCTGCAGCCTTCTGCAGCCAGGCTTTTGGATCCTGGGGGGTTCATAGGCACAGAGGCCTTCCAGGGAGAAGGAGTGTGTGGGGAGTCCCATTCATGGCCCGGCTTAGGGGGCAGAGTCTGAATGTGAGACCCCAGCTCCTTACCAGCACCCGACCTGTCAGGAGGGGGCGCTGTAACTCCTCTCTCCAGCCAAGAATGCTCAAGGCCTCCCAGGCAAGAGGCTTTGGGGGTTTCCAGAGTCCTCCCACAGCCACCATGTCCCAGCTCTGAATGAGCATCCACACCTGGTGACTCGGCAGGGCTAGGGAGCCTCTGGGAACTCCCGGGAATAGCCTCTACTGCCAGTACAGGAGGTTCGGGGGTCTCCTCGAGTTTGGGCCCCCTCCAGTTTCTGAGCTCTAAAACTTCTACATTCCAACATTTGCCCTAAAATTAGGGGAGTTTCTGAGCTTGAATAATTGCACACTTTTCAACACAGATTGCGCAGGACCTTTGGTTTCGAAACACTCCTGCCAGCTTGCTCGCTGCCTATTTATCTCTGAGCTGGTTGGTGGGGGATCTGGGTCTGTGTCAGGCGCTGCTCAGGACTCTGGAGACGTGGGTGAGTAAGACTTGGCCCTGCCCTCGAGTGGCTGCTGTGGGGGACGGGAGTACTCGGGTACTCAAACAGCTTGACCCTGAAGAAGCTGGGGTGCCCGGATGTCAGGGAGGAGATGAAGGGGGCTACAACCAGCCTGCTGTTTGGCCATGTTTTTCATGAATACTACAAGTAATTTCTTATGTACAAGAAAGCAGTTCTGCTGTGAGAAGGGAAGAGCATTTTGTTTCTTTAGGAAAGATAAATAAGGCCACTTTAGTCTACTCAGTGCTAACAACATGTGAAGCTACGAGCAACTTGCACTTCAAGAATTTATTTATTTGATCGAAACAATGAAATGACGTTCTTTTTTCTACTCCTTCCAGAAAAATCTCGGACACAGTGGTGTGTGCCCTCTGCCAAGAAGCCTGGGCCCCCCTGGTGGGTGATGTGTGGAGCAGCTGGTGACACATGACTCAGCGCAGCCTGACCAGAGCCTCTGCCTCCTGCCAAGAGCTCCTAGCCCAGAGTAAACCTGTTTAGTCCCCAGGTTGGGGCGGCTTCTGGGGGCCTGGGAGTGGGTCTATGGCTCCATTTCTGAACCTGGCTCCTGCTAACCCTTTCCTCCCATGGTTCAGAATCCCAGCACATTTGGGGGTCCCCAAGGCTCAGGTCTCCCCAAGTTCCATGCTCCTTGCCAGGAAGCTGCCAACACAAGAATGCCACAAAAACCAAAACTGAAAAATCTGGCCCAGGCAGGGCTCGCCCTCTCCCACTGCCATTGTCTCGCCCTCTCCCACTGCCATTGTCTGGGACAACAGCAAAGCCACCCAGATCTTTGGTCTTTCCTCAGTGTTCCCGCCTGTGGCTTGGCTTCTGCTCTGGTGACATGATGACACTCGGCAGAGAGATGCAGTCCAGGAGTGCCTCCCCTGCCCAGCCCACGGGGTGGCCCTGTGTGCCCATCCTGGGGCTGAGCAGTTTTCTCTGGGCTTCCCTTTAATGAGATGCTAATGGGATGCATCATTAACGCAGCAGCTTTTTAAACCCTGAGCTCTTGTAATTTTTCAAAGGTCACGTTTTTACAGCGCCTGACAGCATCCTGCTTCTTTCAGCAGCTGAAGAACGCTAACGGGCCAGGTCGTTTATGGCTGAAGCTCTCTGTGAGGCAGCGCACAGGCCGAAGGCGCCTGCTGTCACGAGGCTGGGAACTCTACCCTGCTGCTGCCTCGGAGGGCATGTGGCTACCCTGTGACACATGGCCCCAGGAGCTGCTCGAGGGCCCTGCTCCATTTAGGGGAAGGTGTGCCAGGCTGCAGGTGATGCATGATGCAAAGATGCTTGGCGGATGGGGCCAGGGGGTCACACTCAGCAGGGGAGGCAGAGGCCCTGAACTCCCATGGAGCACCCATCGTTCACCAGGCTTGAGTTCACAAGTCTGCAATATGCCAGAGAGGCTGCTTTTTGCTAATTTTTCCATCCAGAAAGAGTCCCCTTTTCTACTTTGCACAAAGGTTCCATTTAGGCTAGCAGCATCTTGTATCATCAGAGAAGTTTGGAAGATGACAGGGATGTGGGCTCCCCTGGGGCCCTCCCAGGCCCTGCTTGTTCTCACTTCTGCTCTGTGTACATGGGACAGTCACAGCATTCAGCACACTGCCACTATGGCCTTGTTTATTATCCTGTCCTGGTGGGCAAACTCCATGAGAGCAGGGACCCAGCACCATCTTGGCTGGGGCTCTGCCTGGTAGAGGGGCCCAGGGAGGGAATGAAGGGGGGCAGTATCTCTGAACGATGGCACTGGCCAATGGGAAACACGCTCACTGCCCTTTGTTCAACAAAGGAGTGAAAGATGGAGTAGGCTTCAGGGAGGGAAAATTCGAGCAACAAGGCAGAGCTCTGAGATAGGGTGGGTCCTCTCACTAGGGAAATGAGGTTTCAGACTGAGGGGCCACATGTGTGGGACCCTAACACCATTGCCCTGGATGCTGCTGGAAGCTTCTTGGAACTCACCAGCCCCTCCTGGATGCCTGAGTGTGGTGAGGGGCTGGCTGCTGAGGTGACTCTTGCCTTTGTGGGGAGGAGGGGAGCATCCTGGAGAAACCAGTTTTCTTCCACTGTTCACCCAAGGAGATCAGAAGAGGGTACGTCAATGAAGCCAGGAGGTCAGGGAAAGCTTCCAGAAAAGATAGACTCGGCCACAAAATCCAGGCAGGGTCCAATAAGGCAGATGGATTGGTATTCACCAAAGGGCCCCATAGCAACTAGTATGTTCCCAGCCTCGAAGCATCTGACAGAGACAGGCTCCAGGGACCACCTCCTGGGTACACGTGGGCTTCCTCCAGGCAGATGATGATGCCAACACCCGATGCCCCCTCCTGCCAATGAACCTGCCTCCCTGACCAGAACCTGCAGGCCCTGGTGCTCTGTCACTGGGAAGTGCAGAGGGGTCCCCTGCCAGCCCATCCCCTCCACACCCCAGGGCTCGGAGCCCTGTCCCTCATTCTGTTTGCTCTGCGCCTTCTCTGGTTCAGAACTGCTGTGCCACAGGGCTCAGGTCCTGCTCGGGGAGGGTATGAGCAGCAGGGTGGGAAACCTGTAACCAGGGACCCTTGGGGATGACAAAGGCTTGGAGAGAGACCCCAGGGAACATACTCACTGCTGTTAATGAAAGGACAGGTGTTACAGAGAAGGAAAGGTACAAGAAAATCAGGAGGAAACACAAAGCGGGGACCAGATCAGGGATGGGGAGGGTCAAACCTCTACAGATGAAAACTGCAGACGTGCAGGCCCTGGCGCTTCTAGAACTGCTATAGCTGAGCCTTCAGCTTAGCACTGAAGTTCTATTTTGCCAATTCAGTAAAAGGATGCACAGGCTTGGGACACTTGACAAACATGTGTGGCAGATGTGATACTATGCCAGTTCTGGGTCCATCCTTTTAAGAGACCCCAAAGCTTCTGCATTGCTCTCTTAGATCTTATAGACCAGCTATTATCTGGACACCACTGAGAGACCCCTGCAGGCCACACCACGGGAGCAGCAGAATTGTCCAGCCAAACTTCAAGTTCCTGTGCACATGTTTATGAGCTATCATAAAATGTTGAAAACTACTAAAGGCTGGGGGTGGTGGCTCATGTCTGTGATCCTAGCACCCTGGGAGGCTGAGGCAGGAGGATCACTTGAGCCCAGAAGTTTCAGACCAGCCTTATCAAGAGAAATACCCCATCTCTGTAAAAAACAGAAAAATTAGCTGGGTGTGGCGGCACGAGTGTTACTTGAACCCAGGAGTTTGAAGTTGTAAGCTGTGATGATGCCACTGCACTCTAGCCCAGGTGACAAAGTAAGACCTTATCTTAAAAAAAAGAAAAGAAAAGAAAAAGCTTCCAAAAAAGAAGTAAAGTAAAAAAGGGGAAACATCATCTACTGTGTATATTGTAAAATAGCAAAAGAGCAGAAAGTCATTTGTGTGTTGTTCTCGAAATATAAATCCTCTGTTGTATGTGTAGAAGATTGGGGGCAGTATAAATATAGCAGGGACTGTAATTACATAATGCCAAAACTAAAGTTAGTGCAGAGCCTCCCCAAGCACGCCCCAGCTGGGTGGTGGGTGGGAAGTGGCCTGGGACGAAAGCCTGAGATGCCCCAGGGAGGACAATGCCAGGGGGGACCTAGAGCTCACCATTCTCTGCACTTGGTCTGCAGACTCCTTTTTTCTCTCTGGACTCCCTACAACGCCTACCTCATTTGGGAAAGGTAAGCTTCAGTGTGTTCTCCCCTCCAGTCCCGCCCCAGCTCTGGATCCTGGAGGCTCCTTCTGACAAGGAGGCTGATCTGGCCGAGGCCTTGCTGTGCACCTTCAGCATGTTTTCTGATGGCCTGCAACTTATGAACATCTTACATCAGGAAACTTGCTCTGCCAGCTTCCCTTGCAGCTAGGGCACAGGCACACAACCACAGCTTAAATACACTGTTGTTCAGTCTGCAAGCTGAACAACACAAGGAGGCCAGCATAGCTCTGAGTCCACGCTCTGCAGGGGTTGGTGGCTGAGGCACATGGATTTGGGAGTATGTAGGTGGTGGAGGTTTTAGTGTCCTTTGGCCCAGTATCAATGATGAATGCTGTCATTTCCTTTTTCTTCTTATCCTGGATGATTATTCCCAGGGGCTCCTCTGAGAACAGCAAGAGCAGGTTCCCCACACAGAGCCTGGTGGAAATGCACATGGCTGAAGTGACTCTGAAGATCAGGCCCTGGCTTGTCCTGGGGAGTCACTTTCCAGCAGGCTCCAACCTGAACACAGGTCAGGGCAGGCCATTCCCTCCAAAGAGTGGACATTTTAGTTCTTTTCAGCATCCCTCCTCCTGCAAGGCACTTAGGGACTTCATGGTGCCAGGTCCACCAGTGGGGAATGATGAAGGCTAGTTTTTGGCCTAGAGATTCAGGGACTGAGTGTGTGAACTTCCTAGGGCCGTTGTACTACAAAGGTAAAGCCCCAGGAAGGCAATTGGTACTTTAAAGGAGTAGCGTTCCAAAGGTGGAAGCTCAGTTTTGCAGAGGAGATAATTTGTGTCTAGGATATTTAGACTGCAGCTCATGCGTTTATACCCAGGTGGTTAGGCTTTCTGTTTCTAGCAGGTCATCAGTTAGAGTACCAATTCCAAGATCACATAGACAGTGCATCTAACCACCTCCTCCATAGGGATCTCTGGCATGAGTGTACGTAAGAAGCATCCTGAGGGACCCTCAGGAATGGAGGTTTCTGGACCCCACCCAGAGGTTTTGATTTAGTCATGTGGGATGGGGACTAAAAAAAAAGTGCCTTTTTTTTTTTTTTTTGTGGAAGGATATTGGTTTTTTGCCATGCGTAGAGTGGGGTGGCATCATTAGCTCACTGCAACCTCAAACTCCTAGGCTCAAGTGATCCTCCTGCCTCAGCCTCCCGAGCAGCTGGGACTGAAGGTGTCTGCCATGATGCCTGGCTAATTTTTCCATTTTTTTTTTTGTAGAGACAGGGTCTTGCTCTTGCTCAGGATGGTCTCAAACTTCTGAGCTCAAGGGATCCTCTGCTCGGCAGAGTGCTAGGATTACAGGTGTGAGCCTCCATGCCCAGCCTAAGGTGCCTCTTTAACAAGCGTACAGTTGATGCTGAGGTAGGTGGCCCGTGGGCCTTACTCTGGGGGACAGTTATAGTCTCCACGTTCAAGTTTCCAGACCTGGGTCTGAGCCCAAGCACCCTGGGGTTCAAGCTGCTTGTCAGGACCCGATTGGGGCAGATTTTGAGGTCTTCCGTGGCTCTAGGGATCCAGGTTTTTTTGGTGAGGCCACTTTTGAGGACTCCTGTTCTGAGTCTAGGTTTCAGAAGAATGTGTTGACAGGCACCAAAGCTGTAAATCTATGGCCTCTGGGAAGAGCAAATGACATTTAGGGGTCTCTCAGTTCTCATTTCCTGATTGCTACTGAACTATAAATGAGAAGATAATCGTAGTTAAATCCCCACTTGGGGCCAGGGCAGGGCCTCCCAAGTGAGGCCTGCCCTCATTAACCAGCTGCCCTCTCCGGCCCCCTGGCCCCAGGCCTGCACCCTCAGCCTCCCCTCCGAGCCCCGCCAGAATGCGCTCCGGAGCCTGATGAAATTTCTAATAATACTAACCAATGATGTGTTAAATTGAGACACTTCTGGCTCTCATGCCGGAAACTGCACAATGGTTTAAAGGACCAGTGCTTACCTTTCTCTATCAATTTGCTGCTAAATTACTGCTTTCGGAGCAACTTACAGAAAAGTAATTCTTTATTTAAATTTTAATTTCGAGCTTGTCATTTAAAATATATATTCAGATTCCAATCATATTACAGAATATGATGATGTCTTTGGAGGGTAAACGATCCTGCCAGGATCCTGGGCGGGGGCAGAGGATGGGAGGGGGTGGGTGGTGAGAGGCAGAGTACAGAGGGAGACACCCTGGGGATAGGCCTGGGGAGGGTGGCCTCATGCTGGGCTGGGAGGTGTTCCTGCAGAGCCCACTAGGGCCCCAGGTCAGGCCCTAACCCTGCCCTGTGACCCTCAGCTTTGTGCCTGGCCCGGAGGGTCCTTTGTAAATACTTTGAGTTAAAAACACCAACTACATACATCCTGTGCCTCCCTCATTGTGCCTCAGTCCCTATAGGACCCACACCAGGGTGCAGATACATGGGGCTGCCTGGCCAGCCACCATCCAAAGGCCTAACACTTTCTGACTGGCTCCTACACGCCACACACAGGCATGAGCTGATTTCCTCCCAGCAGGGATTCTGGTTTTACATCCATTTCACAGATGAGAGGAATAAGGCCCAGGCATGTTAAAAAAATATTTACTGTGTGCCAGAATTGAGACTCCAACCCAAGGGCTCCAGCATGTGTCCAGGACCCCTCTCTGTGGCCCAGCCCTGCTGTGGCTGACACCGCGTAATGGACTTAACCACATCAAGCCTGTACCCAAACTGTCAGGGTAACGCTTAGAGCCCTCCCTTAGGCACCCACAGGAGCGCTGGTCACAGCCTCCTGCTCCAACCGTGTCTAGCCTAAAAGGCCTCTCACTCTGACCCTGATGGCATGCTGGGGCTGGGGCCCAGATCCACTGGGCCTCCATGAGCTTCCCCACTCCTCAGAGCCTCCAAACCCTAGGCTGCCACTGACATGTTCCCATCCCCTGCCAGCATGGTCTAGGGAGGCCAGTTCCCAGACTCAGACCAGGGCTACGCAGTCTGGCACAGGCACCCCTCTTTGAGGTGGACACCGTGCTCCAGGGCCCGTGCCACGTCTCTCTCCTCAGCACTCTGCTGCCACTCTCCCTCTCTCTCCTCTGCTATTTCCCCCCAGCTTTCCAATGAGAGTACTAAAAGAAAGTCTCTGACATTTCGGAATCCACCAGCCTCCCTACCTTTGTGGCCAGCCCCTCCCTGGGACAAGGGACACCTGGTATCCTTCTCCTGTCACTCAGCCTCCTCTCCTAACTCTACCCACCTGCACTGCAGGGGACCCAGTCACCTCCTACCTCGAACGCAGGACCACTGCCGATCCTCCTTGACCCTAACACTGGCTTCCTCCTCCTTCCCCAAGCTCCTGCCCCTCCTCGTGCTTTGCCTGCCCTGTGCCTCTGCCCCTCTTCCTGGGTTCCTTCCATGGCTTTTCCTCCCTTCAGTTCTGGAACATAGATGTGCCCCAGGGCTGGTGCCAGGTCCCCTCTCAGGACTGTCTTCTTTCTTAATGATTTTTCTAATATGAAACACCTGTGTGTTAGCCATTGTCTTTGATAGAACTCAGCTTTCTGTAGTCTTCGGGAAGTATGTTTGCTTTTCCCTCTTCCAACATCAAAGTTCGTTCCTTGGAGACACTTTTGCTCAAAGTGCAGCCCTGGTGACCTCCCTGGCAAACGTAAGGCAGCCCCAGGTGAGGCTGGTTTTTGCACCGTGCTCTCAAGAATATGCCCTGTCCGGATCCCTGGCCCCTTCCTCCAAGGCCCACCCCTCCATGGAGGGGCCTTGTGGACAAAAGAAATGACAAATCTGGCAGAACCTTATAACTCAAAGCTTTCAACTTTCCTCTAACAACTTTCAACCGAAAACTTCTTAGTCCTGTTTCCAAGTAACTTTTCATCCATTACAAAACCCACAAATTTTTCAAAGGGCCTTTGAAATAAGATCACCTAGAAAAAAAAAGCCCATCACAAACGAAAGTCTTTGAAAAGAAAGAAGCCCTTTCCTGTGCTCCAGCTCGCCTCTGATATCAGTTTCCCTTTCATTCTGCTGAAAGGTGCAGGGCAGGCCTGGCCCTCTGCAGACGCCTGTGATGTGAGGCAGCCAGAGGCCCAGACGGACAGACAGGGACAAGCAGGAGAGCGAGGGGCACCTCTGGGCTGGGCCTTTCATCCCCCTTCAATCAGCCCTCACGGCACCCTGGACAGCACGTTCCTTGTAGCCTGCCCATCCTGCTCAGAGGCCCCACCGCCCTGCCTGTTTCTGGTCACCTCGGCACTGGGACAACACAGCTCCCTCCCCAGCATGGCAACCTGCCTTCAATCTTGTTGCCAAAGTGGGAGGGCTGGTAGGCAGGGGCAGCCCCTGCTCTGGCCTTTGATGGGACGATTCCACCCTGTAGGCACGGACTCTGGGCCCACCCCCTCCTTCCCCAGGGTCAGCTGCAGACTCACAGGTGCGCATGGCACAACGCCCACTTCCAGGAGCCTTTGTCCTTTTCAGATTTGAAATCCGCAGTGAAGCGGGCGAGGAACAGTCCCCTTTACAGGGTAGGTGAGCTAAGAGTGGGCGTGGAGTCTGTGTGGGTCCCCTTACTGAGCCGTTTGCTGACCTGGCCTGGCCCTCAGAAGCCTAGGCTCCAAGTGCCTGACACTAATTTCCAGCCAAGCTACGGGGCCTTCCCGGGGATGTGGCTCTTTAGAATAGCCTGGGCAGGGCTGGCCCCGCTGCTCTGCTGCTTGAGGCTTCCCACCCCTCCCTGGAGGTCATTTTAGGGTTAACTAAGTCCTCCTGGTGTGCAGGACCTCCCCCCCTCACCCCCTTTCTGATGGTGGTCAGAAAGACCACCATCCCATCAAGTCCCCTGTCTGCAACTCCCTGTGTGGTCCCTTCAGCAACCACCTACCACACCTATTAAAGCCCTGGAGACCCCCTTTTTAGTCAATGGCCTTGGCAGAGCATTCCTCGTTATTTTTAGTGCAAAGACTCGCTGTGGACAGGGAAGAGTTCTAAGTTCCTACACCCTCTGAGGTACGACTCAGCACGGGCTCCTGGAGCAGGAAGTTGGCTGAGAGCCCCACTCAATGCCAGCACCACAATCCTGACAATGCCTTCCATGACCTCATTAGACGCCTAATGAGGGAGGGATTGTGGCAGAGTCACTCCAAGGGGAGGCAAGACAAAGAAACAAACGGGGCAGCATAAATGTCCACGCCGGAGGTGGCTCCTCAGACAGGAAGCACAGGTGACGGAACTGAAGTGGTGTTACTGTGGGGACGATGAGCGTCACTGAAGCAAGTTAGTGCCTGAATGTCTCCGGATGGAAGCTGAGGTCCTGGGAAGTATGGAGCAAGGGGTTCAGCGGCACTGACCGCTCTGTGGTGGAATATTCCAGAGGCACACGGGATGGGCTCCGTGTATACTTCCCAGGTTCCTATTTGTTTTCTGCCTGCTCATGTTCTCTATAATGACAGTGATGTGCGACCAGGCTGGATCCTGAGGGAGAAGCATTTCCTCGGGTCCACCTTGGTTCAGAATTGAAGTGGTTTAAGTGACTTTTAAAAGGAAATAGCATCATGTAGCACCAGCCCCTCCTAAGGCTTCAGGAAGCACAGTAAGCTGGACAGAGTCTAAATTCACTGGGGGCCCAGAGGCAAGAGGGACAGCAGGATAATCCTTAAGAGATGGTAGAGGGGCAGGAGAGACAGGGAAGCAGGCCCTCTTGGCAGACAGACAGACTGTTGTTCCTGGATGGTGGCATTGAGGAGTGGGGTGCACAGGGCTGTAGTGACCTGGGCAGTGTAAACCTCTGGTGTTGCTCTGCAGGAGACTGAGGCAGCTGCTGTACCAACTCCTGGAGAGGCTAGGCCTGGCCTGCCCACAGAACCACTGGTAGAGGGTGTGCAGGGGTTTCTGTCTATGGCTGCTTGTCATAGACCTCTGGGTCAGGGAGGTAGGATTCCAGATAAATGTCCTCCACTGTCACCCCTTCTTCAGCAGTGGCCCAGATGGCCTGGGCCAAGGTAGGGCCTGTCTCTGCACAAGCAGTGCTGACCAGCTACTGTGGCTCTAGGTACTCAGCACCTAGTCTCATCGCCTCCAGCTGTGTCATCCATCCATCCATCCACCTGCACTTATTGAGAGGCTATCCTGTACCAGGCACACAGCCGTAAGTGGACTCTGGCCTAGGGTGTGCACAGGCTAATGCAGGAATCATCATTACAATTATAACAGTTGATATCCATTGCACCTTTAGGTAGCCCAGTTTATAATAGCTCAAGGCCTGAGATTTCTTTGAGGCCAAGGTCTGGGAGTATCCTCTTTGCTCCCCACTGTGATAGCCAGCTCAGGCTCCAGCGAATGATACTACAAACTGTGGTGGCTTAAATCACAGACATTTATTCCTCAAAGTTCTGGAGGCTGAGATGTCCAAGATGAGGGTGCCAGCAGGGTTGGGTTCTGGTGAGGGCTCCCCACCTGGCTTGCATACTGCCACCTTTTTGCTGTGTCCTCACATGACACAGAGTTCTGGAGTCTCTTCTTCTTATAAGGGCACTAATCCCATCATGAGTGTCCCACCCTAATGAATCTCCTCTAAACCTCATTATCTCCCCAATAGCCCATCTCCAAACACTACCAACAATGGGGGATAGGGCTTCAACCTATGAATTTTTGTGGGGAGAGCACAATTCAGTCTATGAGATCCACATGTGTGCAGTATAAGTTTAGATTTGCTGGCAGAATTGAGCAGAGATATATCTGATGTTTCTCTGGCTTTTCCTTGTCTGCCAAACTCCAGTGAGTGCTTTGTGGGGAGAGATGCCCACAGACCTGACTAGCATACTGGTTGGTCCTCCCACTAACCTGAGCTCTAATTTTCTGATGGTTTGCTTTTTTTCTCTCACAACATAATCTCCATGATCTCTAGTCTTTCCCGAATGCTGTTGAAAGGCTTGTTGTATTTATCTCCGGAGAATCCGCCGTGCCCCTGTGCAATTTTCCATTGTCATGGTTCATTTTAATTTCCTCTAAGGCTGTTGGCCATTCTCGTGTTCAGAAATAGCTTGTTCCACTTAATAAAAGTGCTTAAATATGCAGACAAGAGAAGTTTCCTTTGCTTGTTCCTAACTATCACAGTTAGTGGAGTGAGTTATATGGCCTGTCTTGTGCCATAAGGCTAAAAGCAGGCCAAAGATTCCCCAGAAAAGAGAAGCTCTGGATTAAGGTTCAAGGGCAGGAGCAGGATCTAAGAACTTCTAGCAAAAACCCAGCCAACGTGGATGCCCACATACTGCCTCTCCCAGCTGATAGCACCAGTTAACTCCCCTCTTCCCAATGATCAGAGCTGTGACTGGAGTTGGCAGGGTCTAGATGTCTGGGCATGGAACCAAAGCCAGGGCATGACACCCTCTGGTGGCGGCTGGTCTGAATTGCAGGCCAAGTATCCTACCGCTCTGGGTATCCATATGGCAAGGAACAATGTCACAGGACACTTTTTCTTTGGCTAAATAACCAGTTAGGAAGCAGGTGACTGGTACTGGCATGGAACCAGGAGGGAGGGTGGCCCACTGACTTAAAATTCTTGATTTCCTGCATTTCATTGGCTCCCAAAGCCAGTTGCTATCCTGAAGTGCTCTAGTACCTGACTTTTCCAGGACACTGAAGCCTCCCTGCCCATAGAAAAACCCTAAGCTTAGCTCTGGGGTGGAGGCAGGCAGGGAGACACAGTTCTAATATTCTGAGTCATAAGTTCCTGAGGGATGGACAGTCCAGGCTGTCATCACTAGATTCCTAGCCAAGTGCTGCTCACTCAGAATACCAGTGAGTACCATGAGTACCAATGAGGTGATCCTCCAGGGGCCATTCTCCCTGGAGAAACATCTATAAATACTCCCTAATAAGCCCAGCCACCTCACCTATTTATATTGCTTGCTCATGGGCAGCTAGTTAATAGATTCACTTGAGGTCACATGTATGTTAATTACAGAGATGGGGTCCCCTCCAAACCCAGACCTGGATCACAGGCAACGTGCAGCTCTCTCCTTTTGCATCTGCCTCCTTCTGCCTCCAGCCATCCACAGGGTCCATCCTGTGCAATCTGCCCCAGGAACAACACTCATGTCCACAGCACACACACACTTGCCTACTTATACAACCGAGCCCACACACATGCATTGCACACAAGCCCACATAGCCCCAGCCTGCCCTGGGTGCTGGGGGACTCCAGCCCCCACTGGGCAGGAATAACTGGCCGACATTCCCTGCCTGCCCCAGAGAATCTTTCCTTTTCTAACAGCTCCAAAACACAGTCCCCCACGGCCACTTTGAGCTTCCCTCCCAGACACTTTTTCCTAAATCAGCTTCCAATCTGACTCATTTCAGTTTTAAAACAAGAAAACATCAACAAACACGATGGAGGGAAACAGATGGTAACAATTACAGGAGGAGCAAACAGAGCCCGTCCCCTCCACAAGGGGCAGGCGAACATATTGTTCTCCAGGCAGTGGATGGCCAGCCCCTGCTGCGCTGTGTGAACTTGGGCACAGGGCTTCCAGGGCCCGTGGAGGACAGGCCAGCACTGCGGGAGCCACGAGGGAAGGGGGGCGCCATGAGTACCTCATGGTACTCGCAGGTCTACTAGACCCCAGGACTTGCCAGTGTCCCAGGGCGGGAAGAAAAGACATTTCATCACATTCCAGACTGAGGCCTGTCTGGGGCCTGAGTTCAGGGTAAGTGGGCTTCCCCCTGCACACCAGGTCGACCTGTGACATCTTTCACCACCGCCTCACATCACAGTGCAGAAGCCTGTCTTACCCCCAGGCAGTGAGTTCCTGAGGACAGAACGAGATTGGGTGGGGAGTTAGAGCACGTCCTGGGGCCCAACTGGTTCATTCAAATCCAAGTTCTACCACTTAGAAGTAAGGAGAGCTGGGGTGAGCTAATGGACAGCTCTCTGCTCTCCTTCTCTCTCCCCTAAAATAGAGATCGTTCCAGTGCCTATACCGCAGGATTAACTAATATCTGCAAAGGACTTGAATCACGCTTAGCACACAGTGGATGCTGTATGTGGAAACTGCTGCCGTTGTAATGACCCAGCCGGCATCTTATCTGGTGCTCAGTAAGTGTCCTAGAGGCCCCCCAAGTGCAGGTGTGATAGGAGGGTCTTCGGCAGGGCTGTGAAGGATGGACTGGGCATTCCAGGCAGGGGAAACCAGGCACTGGTGTCAGGGGGTGCTGAGCCACGCTGTCATTGGGGTGGAGTGTCTGAGGGTCTGGGAGCAGATGACCAAGGTCTAGGGTCCTGAGCTGGAGTTTACCATGCTCCATCTCTCCTGGGATTGACCATTTTCCTGTGCATTGCAGTTAGGGCAGGACAAAGACTCTGACCACAGGACTATCAGGTAAGAAAACAGGTGTAGCCCTGAGAGGTAAGTGCTGTGATGCTAGCTGGGGCTGTTGTACCCCAGTCTTGTGGGTCTGGGAAGGCTGCTCCGGGGTGTGTGTGCTGAGTTTTAACCTTCAGGATGAGGGCTGTGGGCACAAACTCGGGGAACAATGTGCCATTCTGGGCACTGGGAGCATGATGTCAACAGGGCAGTGAGAATAAGGGTTTTGAGCCCCTGTTATTTTTATTACCTGAGTGCCCCAGGCAGACTTAATGTCTCTGGGCCTCGGAGTCCTCACCTGCACAGTAAGACTCACTCTCTTGAAACTTGGGCTAGATGAGGGGCCTCAGGACCATGTGTGTCACAGGTGCCTGGTCGCCCCCGATACACACCAGGGACTCACTGCAGGGGCTGCAGTACACCTGCCTTTGGACCCAACTTTCTCCCACATATGTCCTGTTCTTAGACACATGTGCACATAAGCTCCCATGCATAAATAGTCCCTGGCACCCAGTGACCATGAATGTCCTCACACAGATGTCCCCTACATGCCCACGCATAAGGGTTGTCACACATGGCACACCCCATGCCTCCCAGCTGCCCGACACATGCCCACACCTGCTTCCCACTCCATGCCTTCCTCCACGCTGTGGCTGTCCAGATTCCGACCTCCCCAGGGGGACAGCATCTGGGGCTCATCCTCAGTATCCAGCAGAAGCAGGATATGGAAGCTTCAGGCCAAGCGGAGCAGGGTACACATGCCCCGCCCCTGCCCAGGGCTGGATCCCCCCGAAGCTGAGGGGCGTCTTCCTGCTGCACTCTGCTGTGGCGGCCCCATCTCGTGCTTTGCCTCAAATATGTTGGTGTCCTGCTTGTTCTCCTGGGCTCAGCACTTTTACACTTTCAGTCTGCACGTTTCAGGTCAGGAGGAGTCTATTCCGCTAGCACGAGGCCCAGCATGGTCCTCTCCTCTCCTTCCTCCTGCCCCTCCTTCTCCTCCCCCTCCTTGTTTTCTTCCTTTTCTACTTGATCCTCCTCCTCCTCTTGCTCCTCCACCTCTTCCACTATTGCTCCTCCTGCTGCTCCTGCTCCTCCTCCACCTGCTGCACTTGCTCCTCCAGCTCCACCTGCTCCTCCTCCTCTGCCTTCACCTCCTGCTGCTCCTGCTCCTCCTTCACCTGCTCTTCCTCCTCCTCCACCTGCTCCACCTGCTCGTCCTCCTCCTCCACCTGCTCCACCTGCTTCTCCTCCTCCTGCTTCTCCACCTGCCCCTCCTCCTCCTGCTTCTCCACCTGCTCCTCCTCCTCCACCTGCTCCACCTGCTCCTCCTCCTCCTGCTTCTCCACCTGCTCCTCCTCCTCCTTTTTCCTCCTGCTCTTCCTCCTCCTCCTGCTCATGTTTCTGGACTTATTGCTCAATGGCCACAGCTTGTCACCTTGACATTCCAGACCCTGTACATTCAATGCCACTCTACATCCCCAGCAGATGTCCTGCCTGCACCTGCAGCTCGGCGTGTCCTAGACTGGCTTCCCAGTCTCTCCCTAATCCCAGGCGTGCTCCTTCTGCTGCAGGCTCCGTCTGTCCCAGACCGGCCCCAGCACACTGTGTCCCCACGACTCAGCATTGCCTCCCCTGCACAGCAGCTTTGCTGATGGCTTCCTAATATTTCTTCCAGCAGCCCTCAGGGCCTCACCTCCACTTTCTCCTTGCCTCCCAGGAGTACTTCCTGTGGAGACTAATCTGTCCTTTATGTTGCAAAGGGGTTATTTTTCTAAAATGTAAATATGACCACATCACTCTCCTCCCTAACACCTTGCAAGACCATAGCCTAAGAGGTGACGTGGTCTGCTGGCCTGGCCTGTCACCTTCTACCTGCACCCTGTGCCGGGTGCCGCGCCATACCTCCAAGCCTTCCCCAGCCCACCTGTGCATGTGCACTGGGCCCATCACCCACACTCATTCCGCTTTATCCTCAAGGACTGGGCTCAGGTGGCCTCCCCTGGAGAAGCCTCCCTCTCTGGCTGGGTCTGGGCCCCCCCATACACACTCTCTGGAGCCTGTATGGTGCTGCTGGTATCAATTCCCATTTGTTCGTCTGTCCCCTACAACACCATGAATTCCCAGAAGAGGAGACCCTGCCTTGTCTTCAGGATAGGGCCAGGCACACAGCAGGTGTTCAGTAAAAGCTGGAGGTGTGAAAGAAGCCCTAACAGGGCAGCTTCTCCAGGATGCTCTGAGGGCGGGTTGGGGGATGCAGGTACTGACTTCAGTGATGCCCAGAGGGAAGTGCCTCTGTCTCTCTTTACCTGGTGTGATTCCAGGGTGAAGGGAGTTTTGAGTCCTTTCTAATCAAGCTGCCAGTAGGGTACACTGACACAAGGGATTGATTTTTTTTTTTTGCCCAAGGGGAGCAGTTTCCTGTCAGTGTTCCACACCCCAGGAGTCAGTTCATTGATTTAGAACACAGCCTGCTTCACTTCCCTGGGGCCCTGATTTTCTGCAGTCAATGTCAGCGCCCCTGTCCTGGGACGCTCTATTTTGAAAGGAGCTTCAGCTGAGGCCTACACGAGAGGACCCATCTCCCTGATCTGTTTCTCCTCTTTTCCCAATCACTTTGAAGCCTCAGCCTCCTTGGAGAAGACCCATCACCCTCAAAATATCCCCTTGGCCCTGGCCATGAACCAGGCCCAACACTGCAGGAGAAGCAAGCTCAGGGCTTCACCTACTGCAGGGATGATTGCAGACCTGCTCTTTAAATACGTTTCAATCATGTTTTCCTTTACTTTCCAGCAGGGAGTTTGCAGAGGGACAATGCTGGATCTAAGCAGCCAGGACCAGGGACCTCCCCCGGGGGCAGAGAGGCCGCCCTTCCCTAGCCACAGGAGCCTGTGGCTGCTAGGCTGGTGTCTGGCTGCCCTGGGCTCTGGAGGGGGAAGACCAGCTTGCCGGTGAAGGGGACTATCTTGCAAAGCATCCTCATTTCTGTTCACACAGTTCATGGCCTCTGATTTCCTCAGCACAGGGGAGTCGCTGAAGAGCTTTCTGGAGCCACTGGCCCCATTCTGAACACTCTGGGACTCAGTAACCCTTCCTTCTCACAGAGGACACAGCTATCTGATCAAGGTGGGGGTTTAGGAAAGATTTTAAGATTTCAGTTCCTGCCTTCATTGATGCCATCTGTATTAATGAGGATTCTCCATAGAAACACAACCAATAGGATGAAAATTACATATACACACATATGATTTATTACAAGGAATTGGCTCATGTGATTATGGAGGCTAAGACCCTAGATCTGCAGTTGGCAAGCTGGAGACCCTGGAGAGCTGATGGCCTAGTTCTAGTCTAGAGTCCAGGCTCAAAACCCAAGAAGAACAGATGTTTCAGTTTGAGTCCAAAGGCAGCAAATGATCAAGGTTCCAGCTCAAGCAGTCAGGAGGAATCCCCTCTTCCTTGTGTAAGGGTCAGCTTTTTGTTCTATCCAGGCTTCCACTAATTGGATGTGGCCCATCCACCTGCCTTACTCAGTCTATTGATTTAGATGTTAAATCTCACCCAGAAACAGCCTCCAGGACATACCCAGAACAACCTTAGGCCAAATATATGGGCATCCCATGGCCCAGTCAAGTCGATACAAAAAATTAACCATCATACAATCTATTACAACTCCCAAATTACATCACCTCTTGTTGTAATTTTTATTTGAATCTGTGCTCAGAGTCCAGACAGAAGGAAAAGGCCCAAAGAATAAAAATACTAAGCAGGACTGGAGAAAATTCCTTCCATGATTACGGAACTTTTCCTCTGGCTCTCTCTTCCCAATAAAACCTGCCCACTCCCAGGAGACCCAGTGTCTGTCTCTTCTCCACCCCCAGCAAATAAAAGAAAAAACGTGCTTGCCAGGTGCAGCTGCCTCATCCCTCAGCACATGCCCGCCTTGCTTGCTTCCTAGTTGTTAAAAGGACAACAGGCCGTGTCTTCTGTGCTTCCAACACTCTCAGGTCCGTCTCAGGGCCCAGCTTTCCCATGTGGATACTTTCTGCATTACCCACAACATCAAAAATGTTCCACTGGAGGTTTCAAGATTCCTAAGGAATAGATTCAGAACATCTTGAATACTCTCTGAAGAAGCAATATATCATAGAAAAAGCTGTAACCTTTAGCATGGCTGATATTATCCAGACCGAGGGCTGATTAGGGAGGTAACTGCAGCCAATTCCTATTCTGTGTGGCTGCCGCTGTAGGTGCATGGAGCCCGTCCACCCACCGTCCACGCTCCCAAGAAAGGAAGCTTCTGAATTTCCAAGTGTTTGCCTCATGCTCTTTTATATAATCGGAAAAAGAGTCACAATAGTTGAAGACAATATTTGCCGAGAAACAGCCTTCCCTTATTAACACAACATCCCTGAAAATAATACTGCCGTTTCTAAGGCAATAGCGAGTCCCAAATGGAATGCGTTTTCCTTCCTTTCCCCCCATCACGGAGCCACAAGAAAGAAGTGATGGCAAAGCTTCGCCAAAGCCACTGGACAGAGGACAGGCTGAGCAAATTGTTAAGTGTGAAAGCACTGCCTTTGCCCCCAGCAACGGGGATAGCTGTGGGCAGGGGTGAGGCTCAGGGAGGCCCCTCTGCCGGCAACTCCCAAGAGGATGTGCAGAGGTGCCGCTGCCTTGCTGCAGGAGGGGGCAGCCGGGAAATCAGATACCTGGATTTGCCAGCAACGAGCTTGTTTACCCTCGTTTCTTTCTGAAGGTTAATGTTACGGGCAATCAAAGCAAGCTGAGAGGAGGAGACAAAAGACTGAAAAATGGAAACTCTTCAGAACAGTGAAAGGTTTCGTTTACCTTTGATAGATAAAAGTGTGTTCACATTTTCACAAGGATATTTCTATTTCACCAGTTTGTAATTTCCAACCAGGTTGGGCAAACAATTCTTTGAAATGGTGGTCACAAGCTCTAATCCAGATAGGATGCTCATTGGAGGGAAACAGACGGAAACTGTAAAGGCCCCTTACTTGGAAGTCAGAAGCTCTCGTGTTTGACTCACTGAGCAGGGCAGTCCCTGCTGAGAATGACCTTGGGAATGGTGCCAGAGTCACGGAGGTTTGGTGCAAACAATGGAGCCAGCCTGCACGTGCTCTGTGTCCTTGGACAGGCTGCTAGACTTCTCTGAACCTATTTGCCAATTTGCAAAAAGGGAACCATGTCCATCTTAGTTCATGGGGTGGGCAGGAATGGTGGGTCCAAGCCCAGCACCCAGGGCCTGGCTTGGATATGGCCCCTCCACAAATGATAGCTTTGATTATTCTCATTATTCTAGAAAATGTCTTTGTGAATTGTTTGCTTGATTGAAACGGTTTCTTTTTAATAAAATCTTGATTTAAAAAAGGCCTGAAGGCATGTCTATTTTCTTTATTCAGCAGAACAGGGTATATGGTGAGGACAATATTTAGAGACTTGGTAAATCTCTCCCTCTGTAACTGACATTGCTGTGTTTGGGTTTTTAAAATCCTTTCATCTCTCTCTCTTCCCCCCAACTTAAGAAAGGTTAGTTTAGGTGAAATGAGAGTTGCGAGGCTCTTACAACCTCCGCAGCCTTTGTGACACAGAATTGAAAAATAAAATGAACCCCAGGCTGGGTGTGAGTTTTTTGAAGAGCTCAAGAGAATAGAAGTCCAGGCTGGGGAGGGAGGCGCGGACTCAGTTGGGAAGGCAGAGTTGGGGTGGGGGGGAGGGGGAAAGAGAGGAAGGGGGGCAACCGCATGGTCACACTGCCACTTGGGGGGTGTGGCAGGAGCAGGCTTGGCTCAGTGGACAGGAACAGAGAGGGCTGTACCCCCAGCTGGACCCCACAGGTCCAGCAAGTTGGCAAGGGGACTGACTGACTCTTGGAGGCCTTGAGGGGAGGATCGAGGCCCCCAGGACTCCAGGACCAGAGGCCACACAAGGAGCCGAGTCTTAAGAGAGAAGCAGAGGAGTCCAGGGGTGGGAATGTTTGTCAAAGCAACGGCTTGTGCTGCTGAAGAGGAGCAGTGACGCTGCAGTGCCCAAAGGCCGGCACAGCTGAACCAGACAGCGGTCACTTCATTTTAATCCAACATTCGCAGCACAAGCCGTGTCTACACAGTGACCCTAACAGGTGCAAAACCAGCAGGCCGCAAAGGAGGAGCCCGTGGGAGCCTGTGGATATGAAGTCACCTTGACTGGAATAATGGGCTTTCTCCAAGGGCTCCCATGCAGGATGCGGCCTCAGTGGCTTCCCTCTGCCCAAAGCCACTGGTGCAGATGCTGGCGGCTGCTAGGGGGCGGGGGGTCCAGCTCACATGGCCACCGGGAGATGACAGTGCCCGGGACCTCCTCCCTACCGGGTAACTGTCAGCACCATATGCAGTGGAGACACATGGGGGTTGCTCTGAGCACCCAGAGCTGGGTACAGGGTGGGGGAGCGACAGTGACCTGTCTTGGAAGTGGGGCCACCAGCAGTTTCAGTTGAAGCAGAAGGGAAAGTGAACCTGCATGACGGGGCTGCTGTACAGCCCAGCAAGTCCCAGAGCAGGTTTCTCCTCTGTGAGGACCAGCTGCAGGCCTGGGAAGGCGTGGCTCAGTGCAGACCCTCAGTGGGGGCTCCCTGAAAAGGTGACTGGCTGGGAGAGGGAGGAAGTGCTGAGCTGGGACAGGAGCCCCAGGTTCCAGGGACGATGGCAGATTGGAGGGAGGGCTCAGCACAGTGCCTGATGCCTGGCACAGAACTAGGAGGAATGTTTGGAGACACAGCAGGCCTGGTCTACAGGGGGCAGCAGGTGGCCATGTCCATTGTCAGGGTCTAGACCCCAGGGCACCCTTCCCAGCGGGAGTACAGACATGGCAGCCAGATGGCCCCTTGCTGCTTCCTGAACACTGGCGTCACCGGCCTTGACCCTGAGTGTGCAGCATCCTCTCCTCAGCCACCTGTGTGACATCCTTCCCTACCTCCTCAGGCGTCTGTTGAAATGCCACCTGGGGAGGTCTTTATGGACTCTACTATTTAAAACCACACACCCAACATTCATTTTTATTTTTCTCTACTGCATTTATACATTTTTTTTTTTTTTTTGAGGCACAGCCTCAAGCTGTCACCCTGGATAGAGTGTTGTGGCATCACAGCTCACAGCAACCGCCACTTCCTGGGTTCATGCAAGTCTCTTGCCTCTGCCTCCCAAGTAGCTGGGACTACCGGCGCCCGCCACAACGCCTGGCTATTTTTTTTTTTGTTTTTGGTTGCAGCTGTCGTTGTTTGGCGGGCCCGGGCTGGATTCGAATCTGACAGCTCAGGTGTGGGTGGCTGGCGCCTTAGCCCGTTGAGCCACAGGCACCGAGCTAGAATGTATATTCTCC
>CAUYON010061905.1:0-14059 GCA_963573935.1 Arctocebus calabarensis
TTGTTGTTGCAATTGCCATGGCAGTCTTCTTCATGAAGTCTTTTCCCAGGCCGATATCTTGCAGTGTTTTTCCTATGCTTTCTTTCAGTATTGTTATTGTGTTATGCCTTAAATTTAAGTCCTTTATCCAACTTGAATGAATTTGTGTGAGTGGAGAAAAGTGAGGGTCCAGTTTCAGTCTTTTACATGTGGACATCCGGTTTTCCCAGCACCATTTATTGAATAGGGAGTCTTTCTCCCAAGGTATGTTCTTGATTGGTTTATCGAAAATTAGGTGGTTGTAAGTTGTTAGTTTCATTTCCTGGGTTTCTATACGATTCCAAATTTTTATGATGTTCAAGATTCAGTATGGTCTGATCTTGACTTAACTATCCTAGTACTATTGTATACAATTACCCCTTTTATAACATTTTGTTGTCTATATATTTTTCATAGGAGTGTCAAACACCACGTAACAAAGAAGGTGAGAGTGGACACCCTTCTTTTGGTCCTGATTGTAGGAGGAAAACATTCAATATTTTACAATTAAGTATTTTGTTAACTAAGATTTTCCTTAGATGTCTTTTAATAAGTTAGAAATTTTCCTCTATTCCGACTTTGCTGAATACCTTCATCATGAAATAATGTTTGATCTAATTAAGAGATATTTCTGCATCTATTGATAAGATCATGTGATATTTGTCCTCTATTTTATTACTATGACATTCATAATGACAGAATTTTTCATGGTGAGCCAAATTGGAATTTTCCTGTGATAAACCATAACTAAAGATGGCATATAATACTATTTTATGTTGCTGTATTTCAGTTGCTAATATTTGGTTGAAGATGTATACATCCATATGTATATTTATAAAGGATATTGATCTGTAATTTTCATGTTGTCTCTGCTGTTGGAATCAAGTTAATACTACCCTAGTAGTATGAGTCGGAAAGTGTATCTTTTTATTCAAAATTTTTTGAACATCTTGTGAAAAATTTGTGTCAATTTTTTAACTGTTTTGCAAAATTTACCTGTGAACTCATTTAGTCTTGGAATGGGTTAAGGAAAATTGCTGTAAATTTTACTTTGCTTTATTTATTTATTTATTTATTTATTTTTGAGACAGAGCCTCAAGCTGTCACCCTGGATAGAGTGCTGTGGCATCACAGCTCACAGCAACCTCCAATTCCTGGCTCAAGCGAGTCTCTTGTCTCTGCCTCCCAAGTAGCTGAGACCACAGGTGCCCGCCACAACGCCCGGCCATTTTTTGGTTGCAGCTGTCATCGTTGTTTGGCGGGCCTGGGCTGGATTCAAACCCGCCAGCTCAGATGTACGTAGCTGGTGCCTTAGCCCGCTGAGCCACAGGTGCCGAGCCACTTTTTTGTTTTTTTTAAATTGCTAATTCTATTTCCTTATGAGTTGTAGGTCTAGTCCTATTGTCTATTTCTACTTGAGTCAGTATCAGGAGGATCTCTTTCTAGGAAGATATCCATTTTATCAGGACATTCTAATAATTTGGCATCAAATTATTCATAATATTTCTTTAAAATAATATTTTATTTTGTAAGGTCTACCAGTGGTAAGGTCTCCATCTTTCATGATTCATTTAATTAATCTGAAATTACACTTTTTATTTTTTTATCATTGTTGCTAAATGATTATCAATATTTTTGCTCTCTTCAAAGGCCGAAATTTGCTTTGAGAAATTTTTGTTAATTATCTGCTTTCTATTTTATTAATTTTCTGATATAATCCTTATTATTTTATTATTTCCTCTTGCTTGGCTTTATTTTGTTCTTTAGCTTTTGGTTTCTTAACTTGAACATTAAGTTATTAAATTGCTTTTTGTTTTTGAGACAGAGTCTCACTATGTTGCCCTTGGTAGACTGCCGTCACATCACAGCTCACAGCAACCTCACTCCTTGGGCTTAAGCAATACTCTTGCCTCAGCCTCCCAAGTACCTGGAACTACAGGCACCTGACACAATGCCTATCTATAAATTGCTACTTTTTATCTTTCCTAACATTAGTGTTTACAGGTAAAAATTTACTTCTATACATTCCATTTTCTATGTCTATAATTTTGGTATTTTTGTATTTCATTTTCTGTCATCTCAAAATATTTTCCATTTTTCTTGTAATTTCCTCTTGGATTCATTAGTCATTTAGAAATGTATTGTGTAATTTTCACTTATTTATGAATGATCACTTTCCTTGTTATTAATTTCTAATTTTATTCCATATAATTAGAATGTCTTAGTCTGCTAGGGAAGCTATAAGAAAATATTTTGACCAGTAGTTTATAAACAACAGAAATTTATTTCTCACCGTTCTGGAGTTTGGGAAGTTCAAGAGCGAGGTACTAGCAAATTTGTTGTCTGGTGAGGGCTTTCTTTCTTATAGGTGGTGCTTTCTTGATATTTGCTTATCTGATGTAAAGAGATAGCTCACTCCATCCAGTCTCCTTTAACAAGAGTATTAGTCCCAATCATGAGGGTTCTCATCTCATAATCTAATCACCTCCCAAAGCCTCAATACTTTATCCTACCATCTTGAACGTCATTATTTCAAAATTACAGAACAACAAAGATATCTGTACCAGATTGTTTATAGCAGCCCAATTCATAATCGCTAAGTCATGGAAGAACCCCAAGAGCCCATCGATACACGAATGGATTAATAAACTGTGGTACATGTATACCATGGAATATTATGCAGCCTTAAAGAAAGAGGGTGACTTTTCCTCTTTCATTTTTACATGGATGGAGCTGGAACATGTTCTCCTTAGCAACGTATCGCTAGAATGGAAGAAAAAGTATCCAATGTATACACCCTTAATATGAGACAAATTCTTTATCGTTCAAGTGAAGGTTACAACCAATTTATTGCACAGGAAGATGGGGAAAGGGGAGAGGGAGGGAAGTGGAGGGAGAGAGTGGGGAGAGATGGGACAAAGGGTGAGATCATATGTGTGGTACATATTTGAAGGGTCAGGAGAAAACTTCTAAATACGGATCAAAAATATTTTCATATAGTAAATGAGAAAATATCATGAATGGTTTGTCAATCAGGTTGATAAAAATATCTCAGATTGCATGTGAAGCCCCCACACTATACCCCATGATTGAACTAATGTGCACAGGTATGATTCAATTAAAAAAAAGAAGAAATGAAATCACTGAAAATGTTAACAAATGGAAAAACATACCATGCTCATGGTTGCGAAGAATCAATATTGTTAAAATGCCCATACTTCCCAAAGCAATATACAATTTTAATGCATTGCCTATAAAGCTCCATTGTCATATTTTAAAGACTTTGAAAAAATATTGCTTCGTTTTATATGGAACCAGAAAAAACCTCAAATAACCAAGACACTACTTACAAATAAAAGCAAAGCAGGAGGGATCACGCTACCAGACCTGAGACTGTGCTATAAATCGATAGTGAACAAAACAGCATGGTACTGGCACAGAAACAGGGAGGTGGATGTCTGGGGGTGGGTGGGTACTCCTCATAAAGTATTCTCCCAGGCCAATTTTTCCAAGAGTTTTCCCTGAACTTTGTTCTAGTATTTTTATAGTTTCATGTCTTAAGTTTAAATCTTAAATCCAGTGTGAGTATATCATCATTAGTGATGAAAGGTGTGTGTTCAATTTCAGTCTTCTACAGGTTGCCAGCCAGTTCTTGCAGCACCATTTGTTAATATGGAGTCTTTTCCCCACTAAATGTTTTTAATTGGCTTGTCGAAAATCTAATAGTGGTAAGCAGCTGGGTTCATCTCCTGGTTCTCTATTCTGTTCCAAACATCTACCTCTCTGTTTTTGTGCCAGTACCATGCTGTTTTGATCACTATCGATTCATAGTAGAGTCTCACATCTGGAAGTGTGATTCCTGCTGTTTTGTTTTCATTTCTGAGTAATTTCTTGGCTATTCGAGGTTTTTTTCTGATTCCATATAAAATGGTGTATTATTTTTTCAAGATGTTTAAAATATTACAATGTAGCTTTAATACGAATTGCATTAAAATTGTATATTGCTTTGGGTAGTATGGACATTTTAACAATGTTGATTCTTCCCAACCATGAGCATGGTATGTTTTTCCATTTGTTGACATGTTTAGAGATTTCCTTTCTTAGAGTTTCATACTTCTCTTTATAGAGATATTCCACGTCCTTTGTTAGGTAAACTCCCAAATATTTCATCCTCCTTGGCACTATTATGAAAGAAATAGATTCTTTGACTGTTTTTTCAGCTTGGTTATTGGTGGTGTAATAAAGGCTACAGATTTTTGAGTGTTTATTTTGTAGCCTGAGAAATTGCTGTATTCCTTGATCACTTCTAAATGTTTTGTAGTAGTATCCCTTGGTGTTTTCCAGATATAAAATCATATGTGAAGAGTGAAAGTATGATCTCTTCTGACCCTATGTGGATAGCCTTGATCACCTTCTCTTCCCTAATTACAATGGCTAAAACTTCCATTACAATGTTAAGGATCAGGTAACCTTGCCTGGTTCCTGATCTAAGTGGAAATGGTTTCAATTTAACTCCATTCAATATGATATTGTCTGTGGGTTTGCTGTAAATGCCTTCTATCAGTTTAAGTAATGTCCCTTCAATGCCAATTTTCTTAAGTGTTCTGCTCATGAAGGGATTCTGGATATTATCAAAAGCTTTTTCTGTGTAAATTGAGAGAATCATATGGTCTTTATTTTTTAATTTGTTTATGTGCTGGATTACATTTATAGATTTATGTGTATTGAACCAGCCTTGAGACCCTGGGATAAAGCCCATTTGATCATGGTGTATGATTTGTTTGATGTGTTGCTGGATTCTGTTTGCCAGGATCTTATTGAAAATTTTTGCATCAATATTCATTAGTGATATTGGTGTATAATTTTCTTTTCTTGTTGGGTCATCCGCTGTTTCAGGGATCAAAGTGATGTTTGCTTCACTTTGGGTAGTATTCCTACTTTTTCTATATTTTGGAAGATGTTTAGTAATATAGGTACTGGTTCCTCTTTAAAGGTTTGGTAGAATTCTGACGTGAAGCCATCTGGTCCGGGGCTTTTCTTTTTAGGGAGATTTTGTATAGTTGATGCTATTTCAGAACTTGATATAGGCATGTTCATCATTTCCACTTCCTTCTGGCTAAGATTTGGAAGGTGACGTGTTTCCACATATTGGTCAATTTCCTTCAGTTTTTCATATTTCAGAGAGTAAAGTTTCTTGTAATATTCGTTAAGGATTTTTTGAATTTCTTAGTGGTCTTTTGTTATTTTGTCTTTACTATTTCTGATTGATGAAATTAGAGATTTTACTCTTTTTTTCCTGATTAGGTTAGCCAAAGGTTTATCTATTTTATTGACCTTTTCAAAAAACCAACTATTTGATTTTTTAACCTTTAATTTTAATTCTTTTATTTTCAATTTAATTTAATTCTGCTCTAATTTTGGTTATTTCTTTTCCTCTGCTGTGTTTGGGATTAATGTTTTTCTTTTTCCAGTTGTTTAAGATGTCCCATTAAGTTGTTACCTTCCTCTCTTTCCATTCTCTTCAGGAAGTCTTGCAGTGCTACAAATTTCCCTCTAATGACTGCCTGTGCAGATCCCAGACGTTCTGATAATTCATGTCTTCATTGTCATTTTGTTCCAAAAATTTTGAAAATTCCTCTTTAATCTCATCAATGACCCATCTGTCCTTCAGCATGAGGTTGTTTGGCTTTAATGTTTTTGTTTGAGTATGCAGATTCATGTTGTTATTGAGTTCAATGTTTATTCCATGATGGTCTGAGAAGATGCAAGGAATAATTTCTATTTTTTTCAATTTGCTCAGGTTAGACTTATGACCTAGGATGTGATTGATTTTGGAGTATGATCCATGGGTTGATGAGATGAAGGCGTATTCAGTTTTGTTGGGATGAAATGTTCTGTAGATGTCTATTAAATACAAATGTTGGATGGTTAAGTTCAAATCTATAATTTCTTTGCTTAGCTTCTTTTTGGTGGATCTGTCCAACACTGCTAAAGGTGTGTTAAAATCTCTGACTGATATGGAACTGGAGGAAATCAAGTTGCTCATGTCTTTCAGAGTTTCTCTTATAAATTGTGGTGCATTCTAGTTGGGTGCATAAATATTAATAATTGAAATCTCATCATTTTGAGTATTACCTCTAACAAATATAAAGTGTCCATCCTTATGTTTACTTACTTTGGTTGGTTTGAAGCCTAATGTATCTGTGAATAAGATTACAACACATGCTTTTTTCTGGTTTCCATTTGCCTGGAATATAAATGACCATCCCTTCACCTTGAGTCTTAATTTATCTTTTAAGGTAAGATGAGATTCTTGTATGTAGCAGATATCTGGTTTAAGTTTTTATATCCACTCAGTCAACCTTGCCTCTTTAGAGGACAACTTAAACCATACATATTAATTGAAAATAATAAGCCTTTCGAGAGTCCAGTGGGTATTTCTAATCCTTTTACTATTGTGGAGGTTAGAATTTGTTCAGATGTTTCTGAGTGAGTTTACTTTTGTGGTGCAGGATTACTCTGGTCATTCTGGGGGATTGGTCTGAGTATATCCTGGATAGCTGGTTTAGTTATGGAAAATTTCTTCAACATATGGATGTCATTAAAGTATTTAATTTCTCCATCATAAATGAACTCAGTTTAGCAGGATACAGGATCCTGGGTTGAAAGTTATTTTGTTTTAGATTAAAAGTCGATGACCACCCTCTTCTAGCTTGAAAGGTTTCAGCAGAGAGATGTGCAGTCATTCTAATATTCTTCCCCTTGTAGGTTATGGTTTTTGTTATGTCTTGTTGCTTTCAGGATTTTCTCCTTCATATTCACTCTAGTTAAGTTAACTATGATGTGCCTCGGGGATGTCCTGTTCAGGTTGAGTCATGCTGGGGTTCTGAAACTATCTGTTATCTGGATTTCAGGATCTCTGGGCATGTCTCAAAAGTTCTCTTTCCTAGTCTCTTTAAGAAGGGGCTTGTGCCTTGTGAAGAGACTTCATGACCTTCAGGAATCCTTATGAGGCTATTATTGGTTTTCTTCAAATTCTCCCAGAGCTCTCTGAGAGAATGATCCATTTTTTCTTTTCATTTCTCTTTCTCTTTGATCATTTGGGAACTTTCAAAAGCTTTGCCTTTGATGTCAGAAATCCTTTCTTCTGCCTGTTCCATTCTGTTACTGAGGGATTCTACTGTATTTCTCATATCATATAAGGCTGCAACATCTTTTCTCAATGTGTCTAAATCTTTGGTGATTTTGTCTTTGAATTCATTGAATTCTTGAGACATCTTAATTAATCCTACAAATCTACCTCCATCTATACTTCCATGTTGTTGATCTTGTTTGCAATCCAAATTCTACATTCGATTTCAGACATCTCAGCTATCTGTTTGTGGATGGGATCCTCTGGATTGGCTGGTTTGTCATTCCCTGGGGGAGGTGAACCGTTCTGTTTATTCATGTTGCCAGAGTTTCTCCACTGATTCCACCCCATGATTGTTTTTCAGGATTTAGTTCAATGAGCAGAAATTGAACTGGCAACTTCTATGGTTGTGTTTGCCCAGCCCTTCACCTAGGAAATGGAACTGGTGACTGCAGCTTTTCCTCTACAGTTTTGCAAAGGACCTGTACAGTAATACAGTTTGTGACTCTAGAGTCCTGCTTGGTGTAGTGGGGTTAGGTGGCTCTGTCTTTTATTCAGCTGATCTCTGTCCAATCTTAGTGAATCAGTAACTCTGGGTTGCAGTCTCAGCTTCGGTGAAATTCAAGCAACTAGGGCATGTCTTCTCCCACATGTAATATCTGGAAGAGGACAAACAAACCTTCCCACTACAGACCTTGCCCTATAGAGATTCCAGAACTTTCAGCTGTCATCTGCCTGCCTCAGGTACTCAATGGCAGCTGAAGAAATTTCCACCTGAGCTCAGTCTAAACCTGAAGATATCCAGGCAGCAAAATAATTTCTCCCTCAGCCACTGCGTATTTGTTGCCATGATTCTGCAGTTCTGGAATCCCTATAGGGCAAGGTCTGGTTCCCTCTGGAAGGCTACAGAGTTGGGGAGATGACTCTCCAGAGTTAGACCCCAGCAGGATCACTCTATTAATGCTGAAGTTGGATGGGAGGTGCCTCCTCTTAGGTTCGTGTGCCTCAGCAGTTTCCAAGCTTCTACCTGCAGTGAGGCACCCAAGCCTCTGTCTGCTGCTGAGATACTCTTTTTCTTTGGGCCAGATCAGTCACATTTCCCTCTATGTCTTCCTGTACAGTTACTGGATTCACAGGTACAGCATGCTGTACTGCCACCATTTATGCAATGCTTGGTCCTAGCCAGGAAATGCAGACAGTCTGGTTTCGGGAGGATTGGGAGTTCTAGACTGCCGGGCCAGGGGTGGGGGGGTAGACTGAAGGATCAAGGTGGCAAGGAAAATATTTGTTCAAGTTTCCTGCCAAACAAGGGAATTCCTACACTCTCAGCAGGGGCTCTCTTGAGAAGGAGTCTTAACTTTCAGCAATTCCCTCCGGTGGGGTAAGGAAGGAGAGCCTCAGTTTATCCTCACCAGTAGAGATCACACAGTAAGTAAGCAACTCTCTTAGATGGGGGATGGCCACACAACCTCTTTGGTATGAGATCTGTACCTAAAAATAGTTTCTTTGGAGTCAAAGCTTGCCTCAGCAGAGATGATGAGCAATTATCTATCTCATCTCTCAGCTCAGCTCCCCTCCTTTGGCTTTGTTTGGTACTTTCTGGCTGTTATCTCTCCCTCCAGACTGGAGCTACTGTTGAGCGCTGACTCAAATCAGCCATCATACTCCATACCCCCTTGTTCTTGTTGGATGTGAAAATTGGAGTTAGGGCAGATAGCCAACCCGAGGATTTAGCAAAACACCAAACACATTGAGACCAAATGAACAAATAAACAGATAAAAAGGCTACCAGACACAGAAGCTCACAGATGCATGAACAGTCAGAAACACATAGACATACAGACAAAAGAAAACAAACAAAAATCTACAATAAAAATGATAATCATAAAATAATTGAAAAAAATTTGCCTGTAAAAATCTCATGTAAGCACTCTCAGAAGCCATAAGAAGGGACTAAGAGGAAGAGAGAAAGAAAAAAAAAAAAGGAGTGTTCATAAAAGAGTTAAAAAAGAAGAAAGAAAAAAATTAAAAATAGCAAAAATAAAATACAATTAAAAAATAACAATAGCTCCTCCAAGAAAAGGATGAAAAAAAAAGAAAAAAAATGGCACCAACCACAAAAATATTATTCTTGTATATATATAGAAATATACGTCTATACGTATGAGGTAGATGTCAACTTTAGTAGGAATATATTTATAATGCAACTAACTTTATGGACACCAAGTGGCGTTGTGCATGATTCCCACGCTTATATTTGATTCACATTTTACATTGTTACCACCATAACCACCCTACCTGGCCGGTGGCCATTTTTGGAGTTTCTATAAAAGTTTGTTTCCTAATTGTTGCCCCACCTTGGCTGTTCTGTTCCAGATGGCACTGCTATCCTACCTCTAACATCGATGCAGGAGTCCACACTTCACAAATCTTTCCACTCTGCTCCCATGTTCTCCTGCAAACTGGCAACTGCAATCGGCTGTGGGGGAGGAGTTGGCTCCCCCTGCTCCCTCAGTTTCCATGGCTCAGAGTGTCACTTTTGAGTCCTGCAACCTGCCAGTTCGCTGCCCAGCCTGAACTGCCAGACCACACCAGGAATGATCTGGTCTGTTTAATCACTTGTGTTGTTCTGGGAAAAGTTGTCCGCCATTTTGTACAATTAAAAATGTCTGTTACCCGGTGGGATCCCGTCCCCTCAATTTTCCATTGGGCTGCCTAGCACTCTGTGGCTGCAAGTGGCAGCTCTTTCTGGTCACCAAACTCCTCTCAGGAATCCATACTTCACCCATATTTTCATCAATTAGGTTTCATGAACTATGAACTGCTGTCCTCCATGAGGGAGGGGCTGGCTGCCCGCCAACATGGCCAGGCAGGGGTAATCTCTATAGCAGAGTCCATGATTTTGAATTGCACCTCAAATACAGCAATCCACCAATTTGTTATGCATATGCAGCTTTCTATCCACACCAGTAATCCATGTGTGGATAAGATCTAGAGCCCCCTCCCTCTCATCTGATGACTTGGGGGAGATGGGCTACACATCTGTCCAATCTGCCATCATGCACAGCCTCCAATTCTATTATTTTCAATTTCATTTATCTCTGCAGTAATTTTGGTTATTTCTTTTCTTTTGCTGGGCTTGGGGTTGGGATGTTTACCCATTAAGTTGTTCGCTTCCTTTCTTTCTGTTTTCTTGATGAAGACATCCAATGCTATAAATTTCTCTCTTATGACTGCCTTTGCAGTATCACACATGTTTTGGTAATTCATGTCTTCATTATCATTTTGTTTCAAAAAATCGATGATTTCCTTCTTAATCTCATCTTTGACCCATCTATCATTCAGTATGAGTTTTTTTTAGTTTCCATGACTTTTATTGAGTATGAAGATTCTTGTTGCTGTTGATTTCAACTTTAATTGCATGGTAGTCTGTGCAGATGCAAGGAATAATTTCCATTCTTTTAAATTTGCTGAGGTTTGACTTGTGACCTAAGATATGATTTTGGAAGATGATCCATGGGCTCGTGAGAAGATTGTATATTTAGTTTATTAAAACAAAATCTTCTTAACATAGATTTTACCTCATTTACTTAATGTATGTGTGTTCAATACTTGATAGATTTTACTTGTACCCTTGTAATATGCTTTATAGGTGTAGTACCACCATTAACCCTCCTCTATTGAACCCCCCTCCCTTACCATCCCCCTATCCTTCTCTCCTTCATCCTGGGCTATAATTGTGATTCATCTGTCATATGAAAGTGTGAGTGATTATAAAATGGTTTTATAGTAGTACTGAATACACTGGATTTTTTTTTTCCATTCCTGAGATACTTTACTATGGAGAATATTTTCCAGCTCCATCCATGTAAACGTAAAAGAAGTAAAGTCTCCGTCTATGATGTCTGCTAAATCCATTTGTTCTAGGGTCAATTTTAAGTCCAATATTTATTTGTTTTGTTTCTTCTTGGAGGATCTATCCAAAAATTTCTAAGGGGTGTTAAAATGTCCTACTATTATATTGCAGGAAGATATCAAATTGTTCATATCCTTAAGGGTTTGCTTTATAAAATGAGAAGCATTCTGGTAATGTGCATAAATGTTAATTATAGAAATCTCTTTATGTTGGGTGTTTCACTTGAGAAATACTTGGTGACCATCCTTATCTTTTTTTATCTGTGTTGGTATAAAGCCATTTGTAACTGCAAATAAAATTTCAACACCTGATTTTTTCTGATCTCCATTGGCCTATATTATAGATGTCCATCCCTTCCCCCTGAGTCTAATTTTATCCTTTAAGGTAAGATGAGATTCTTGTATTCAGAAGATATCTGGTTTGAGTTTATGTATCCAGTCAGCCAACCTGTGCCTCTTTAGAGGACAATTTAATCCATCGCATTAATGAAAGAATTGAAAAGCATGTTAATGTTTTGGGTGTCATGATTTTCAGATGTCCAGTGGACATTTTTCATCCTTTCACGACTGTGGAAGTTGGGTTTTTTTCAAAAATTTCTGGGTGAGTTTACTTTGGTGGTAGAGCATTGTGCTGGTCATTGTGGAGGATGGGTCTGAGAATGTCCTGGAGAGCTGGTTTAGTTATGCAAACTTCTTCATCATTTGTATGTCAGTAAAATATTTGATTTCATCATCACAAAAGAAACTCAGTTTACCTGTATATATAATCCTGGGCTGAGACTTGTTTTGTTTTAAGAGATTGAAAGTCGAAGACCATCCTCTTCTGGCTTGAAAGTTTTCAGCTAACACATATGCAGCCATTCTGATATTTCTCCCTTTGTAGGCAATACTTTCTCTGGCTGCTGGCAGAATTTTCTCCTTCATCTTAACTTTGGCAAAGTTAATCACAATGTGTTTCAGAGATGCTTTATTTGGATTCAGTCAAGTTGGGTTCTGAAACTGTCTACTATCTGAATGGCTGTTTCTCTTGCAATGCTAGGGAAATTCTCCTCCGTAATCTCTTACAGGAGAGCATCTATACCTTTAGGGCCATCCTCATCTCCTTTAGAAACTCATATAAGATGAATGTTTGATCTTTCTGAGTAACCCAACAACTCTCTTAGGGAATGATCAGTTTTTGCTTTCCATTTGTCTGCCTCTTAGAGTGTTTGAAAACAATCAAAAGCTTTTACTTCAATTTTGGAGATCATTTCTTCTGTCTGCTCCACTCTATTACTGAGGGATTTCAATGTGTTTTGGAGCTCTTCAAATAATTTTTTCATTTTCTTGAGCTCTGCTATCTTTTCTCATTATGTTCATATCTTTGGTGACTTTGTCTTTAAATTCATTAATTTCTTGAAACACCTTTAGAACTACTCTTTGTATTTGAATTTCTAACTTTTCTCCATTGCGTTCATCTTATTTATCATCCACATTCTGAATTCTACTTCTGACATTTTAGTCTTTTGTCAATGCATGGCATCTTCAGTTGTATCTTTTTTGTCATTCCTGGGGATTGGATCTACTCTGGATATTCATGTTGTCAGAGTTCTTTCATTGGTTCTGCCCCATGTTTATTTTCCATGATTTGGTTATTAAAACCAGTAGGGTGAGATTCATGGGGTTCCTGGGTTGAAGGGTTAATCAGCCCCTTATGAATGCGCTACACTTTGTAATGGTGGCTTATTGTCTTCAACCTTACAAAGACCCCTTTCAGAGTTTTGGCTGGAGGCTCTGGGGACCTACTCAGTGAGACAGTGCAAGTTGGCTCTGTTTTGAAATTAGCCAACCTCTACCCTCTCCTAAGAAGTCATGGGATTAGGTTTACATCTCAGCTGTGGAGAGATACTGATATCTGTGGTGTCCCACCTCTACCATTCAGTTTTTTTCCGCTAGTGAGCTTCAAAGGTCTACCTCAGAGTTTCTTCTGGTGAACAGCCCCAGATTCAAGGTCCAATAAAATTGTCTCAGGCAGTACAAACCCTGCTCAACAGAGAGGGATCTAAGGGTCTCCATCTGCAGATAGAAATCCTCAGGCAGTTCTTTTCTGTAACCCAGGAGGTATGGCACCTGGTCACCTCTGGTGAGGTGCCATTGCCCATCAAATCACAACTGGTCATCAACACACCTGTCCCCAAGGCATAATCAAAGCCAGTAGTCTGTGTCTGTGCCTGCCAGGCTCAGTTATCACCAGGCATCTATGCCTCTGCCCACCAGCTCAGTTGAAGCCAGGGGTCATGCCCCTGCCCACCAACTTTAGTCCACACTTGGCAATCCTCTACTCACTGGCTCGGTTTTACCTGGGGCCCCTGTCACCACCCACCAGTCTAAGTCCACACCTGGCAAGCCTTTGCTTGTCAGCTCAGTTGGAGTTGGGGCCTACACCCCTGCCCACCAGTCTCAGTCCACACCTGGCAAGCCTGTGCTGGCTGACTCATTTGGAACCAGGGATCCTCACCCCACCCACTATGCAACCACTCTCCCACTTGTGGGCACCATCAGTGCTGGAGGTTATGCAACCCTCCCACCTGCACAGCTAAAACTTGGGGACAACACCACCACTGGCTGGGCAAAGTCATAACCAGGCAACTGCTCCTTCTTCCTCCACATGTCCTTTTCTTCCTTCACCCTTTTTATTCCCCACTCATCACAAATTCTGTCCTGATGTTCAGCAGTCCACACTATGCTCAGATTTCTCAGGAAAAGACAAAACATTCTGGGCTCTGCAGGGGGCAGAACTTCAGATTGCCATTCAAGGGGGGAAGAGTGGACTGGGAGTTAGGTATTGCAGGGAAAATATTTGCTCAATTTTATTCTGCAGTAATTCTAATATTCTTCCCCTTATATGTAATGGCTTTCTTGCGTCTGGCTGCTTTTAAGATCTTCTCCTTCATGTTAACTTTAGTAAAATTCACTACAATATGTCTAGGGGACGTTTTATTTGGGTTAAGTCGT
>CAUYON010061907.1:0-74100 GCA_963573935.1 Arctocebus calabarensis
GGGTCTCATTTAAGTCCCTTATATCCTTGTTTAATTTCTGTTTAGAGGATCTGTCCAGCTCTGTAAGAGGAGTGTTAAAGTCCCCTGTTATTATGGTATTATAGGATATCATATTGCTCAGACTGAGTAAGGTCTGTTTCAAGAATCTAGGACCATTTAAATTGGGTGCATAAATATTTAGAATTGAAATATTTTCTTATTGTATTTTTCCCTTGACCAATATAAAGTGACTATCTTTGTCTTTTTTGACTTTAGTTGCTTTAAATACACATGGCTCTGAAAATAAGATTGCAACTTATCTTTTCTTCTGAATTCCGTCTGCTTGAAAAATTATCTTCCAACCCTTAACTTGAAGTTTTAATTTGTCTTTTGAAGCTAGGTGTGTTTCCTGGAGACAGCAGATGGATGGCTTGTGTTTTTTAATCCAGTCAGCCAACTATGCCTCTTCAGTGGGGAAATTCAAGCCATTAACATTTATTGAGATAATTGATAAGTGTGGTAGTATTCTATTCCTCTTATTTTGTGATAGTCTATTGCTTAGTTTTATCTTTTGCATCAGTGTGGAAGTTAGGTTCTGTCCTTTAATTTCTGAGTTCTTACTTTGCTGTTCATCCATTGTGATGGTCAGTGTGTAGAACAGGTTGAAGTATTTCCTGTAGAGCAGGTCTTGTTTTGGCAAATTTCGTCAATGTTTGTATATCAGTAAATGATTTGATTTCTCTGTCAATTTTGAAGTTTAGCTTAGCAGGACATAGAATTCTGGGCTGGAAATTGTTCTATTTAAGTAGATTAGAGGTAGATGACCATTTTCTTCTTGCTTGGAAAGTTTCATTAGAGAAGTCTGCAGTCACACTGATGGAGTTGCCCCTGTCAGTGAACTGGCAGTTACTTCTGGCAGCTTGAAGAATCTTTTCTTTTGTCTTGACTTTGGACAGGTTCATCACTATGTGTCTTGGAGAAGCTCGGTTAGAGTAGAGGCAACCTGGGGTCTGATATCCTTCTGAAAGGAGTGTGTCAGAATCTTTGGTAATATTGGGGAAATTTTCATTTATAACATTCTCTAGTATGGCTTCCATTCCTCTGGGGCATTCTTCTTCCCCATCTGGGATACCTATAACTCATATGTTTGAACGCTTCACAAAGTTCCATAATTCTGTCAGTGAATGTTCTGCTTTCTCTCTCTTCTTTTCTGCCTCTTTAACTATCTGAGTTATCTCAAGAGCTTTGTACTCTACCTCTGAGATTCTTTCTTCTGCATGGTCTAATCTGTTGTTGATACTTTCTATTGCATCTTTAAGTTCCCTAATTGACTGCTTCAGTTCATTCAGCTCTGCTATATCCTTTCTATATTCTTCATATCATTCATCTCTTATTTGATTCTGTTTTTGGATTTCCTTTTGGTTATTTTCTACTTCATCAGCAGTTTCCTTCATTGTTTTCATAATTTCCTTCATTGTTTTCATCATCTGTGTTCTAAATTCCCTTTCTGTCATTTCTAACATTTCCCTATAGGTGGAATCCTCTGCAGTAGCTACCTCACAGTCTCTTGGGGGGGGTGTGGGGGGAGGTTGCTCTGGACTGGTTTTTCATGATGCCAGGAGTTTTCTGATGATTCTTCCTCATGAGTCATTTCTTTTTTCTGTTTCCTTGTCCTAATTTTCCTTTCACTTCTTCCTGCTCTTTTAAGTTGCTGTGCCTCTGAACTAGGGTTTCAATGAGTCCTTTTGATACAGGATCAGAAAGATGAGGAGATTGAAGAGCAAGAAGGGAAAAAAGAAAGTAAGAAAAAAGAAAAGAAAAGGAAAAGGAGAAGGAGGGTAGAAGATAATATTGACAAAGAGAGGCACAGTAAGAGGGGGACAGGAGCAATATAGATGTACAGTAGGGTACTTTGACCTAACCTTAAGAACCCCCAACTTCTGGTGGTGCCTGGTTTAGTGGTTTCCTTGAGGTCAGCAGCTCTTTGCCAGCCTGTTTGGATACAGTACCCCACCTCCACCAAGTAGAGTAAAGACAAAACTGCAATAAATCAAAACAAAACAAGCAAACTGAAAACTTTATGGGATAAAATTGGGGAAAAACCAAATAATAGGGGTATAAACACTAACAAAAATGAAGTTCTAATTGTTGAAAAGGCAACAATGGAAAAATATATTTAAACTAGAAAAATGAAGAAATAAAAAGAAATGAAAAATCTATGGGGAAAATGTTGAAATTAAAAACAAAAAACAAAAACCCAAACCAAACAATACAAAACAAAACAAAACAAAAAACAAAGAAGTATATATATCTTGCTGACTATTGTCTGGGAAACAGGTGATCTTCTGGGGTATGATATGTTAATCACAATGCTGATACAGCTGTACAAAATGGAGACTGGAGATCTCTAATGATTTCTCAAACCCCACAGGGTGTACAGCCTTAATCTCTCCTCAGCCCACTTTAAAGGCACTTTAAATTGTTAACCTGGACTAAGCAGAAGCTTTCCCAGGAAAGCACTTTTCACTGGGATCACTCCTCAAGAGGCTATCCACTTACCCAGGGGGCCAAAACTGGTCTCACTCTATGCCCCTGAGGGTGAAGGCTGCTAGGCATCTCAGTCCCTGCCTTTAGGCTGCTCAGTCACTAGATTACTCACTCCTGCCTGATACTTGTTCTGCAATCCTGAGGGTGATGCTTGCTGGGGCATCCCACAATGGCTCCACACAGCCCATAGCCAAACACTGTTAACCCCATCTGGCTCAGAGGTTCAGTCTGGGGCCCTAGACAACACTTAAAGTCCTCCTCATTCTTGCTCAAGTTCTCCCAAGGTAGTTCAACTGAGTGCCAAGTCCAAAAAAACCCAAACAGCTGACTGGTAAGGACTTTCCAGTTTGCAATCTCACTGCTACTGTACTTACAGCTGCTGGCAGGATTAGATTGAAGGAACACATGCAACCACTTGCCAGAGCTCCACTGTTTTTGCCTCCCTCAGGAGGTCCAGAAGTCTCACACTGACTCCCTGTGTCCCCAGAGGGATGTTTCTGGGCAGATCCCACCAGCCAGAGATGCCTGAAGTCTTCTCTCCCCAGTCTCACCATGCCCAGTTACAAGGAATCTGTTACTCAGCCACCATCTTGCTCCAGAATAGAAGACTAATTTCTAATTCTTCTCTGTTGCTAAAAATCTTCACCCAGGTTGGGTAGAAACCCAGTGGTTCTTCAAGCACATCACCAACTTTCTCTTTCCCAATGTAACCACACTTACAATACATATTTTCTTCCTTTATTCTTGATATTTGTTTTCTTAATACATGGAATAAAGGACAAACAGCAGCTTGGAAATAGATGTTTGTCCTTTTTACTTTCTGTTGAGCCTGGTGATTGATAAGCCTGTTTGCAGCTGGTCTGCACAGAGTACACCTATGTCTGCTGCCCTCTGGGGGTGTCTGCTGTCCTCTGGGGGTATCTCCTCCTCTCTGGGGGTATCTCCTGCCCTCTGGGAGAGTCTGCTATGCTCTGGGGTGTCTCCTGCCCTCTGGGGGTGTCTCCTACCCTCTGGGGGAGTCTGCTGCCCTCTGGGGGTGTGAGCAACTGCAGCCTGCTGTATCTACACCCGCCTTGTTGGCAGCAATGCCTAGATCAGCCAGTACAAGGGAACCTGAATCAGAATTTTTTGGCAAATGACTTACAGAAGGAAAGTACACCAAAAGAATTTATAAGTGAGAGAGGGAAGCTAAGGGTGCATCAGAGAAAAGTTGGAGTTCAGTGGAGATGCAGCTATAGGTGGCCCAAGGTCTTCCCATGACCCAGACAGCCTAGGTTGGGGGGCTGCACACTCAGGCTAGTCTGGGTGAAACAGCTCCCACAGCCAAAGCTATCCTTCAATGAGGTGCAGGCATGACCTCTCAAAAGCCCGGACACAGGAAGAGGAGCTCGCTCCAGATGTCAAACTGAGTCACTGAGGTCTGGAGTGTCTCTGAAGACACCATACAGTCTAGATTGTTAACCAGCTCCCAGGCAAGTCCCGAAAGAATTTAGTAAGAACATGATACTGAGCAGCATCTTAAAGACAATGGAAATGGCAGCCTCTGGGTGGTGACTGTGGCTCAAAGGAGTAGGGTGCTGGTCCTATATACTGAAGGTGGCACGTTCATACCCAGCCCTGGCCAAAAACTGAAAAAAAAAAAAAAAGAAGAAAAGAAAGAAATGGCAACCTCTAACAGGGACACCAGGTAGTGTCACAGTCAAGCTGAAGCAGTAGACAGCCCAGAGAATGGCGTGTGCAGGTGCGTGGTGATGCCCCAGACTGACATCTTCCACTGGGGCTTTCACATGGAGTTCAAAGATGGGACCTGTCAGAATTTACTTTGTGCCCCCAAATAGCCACAGTGTTTTATAATTACTTCCTTCAGTGCTGAAGCAGTTTCAACCTTTTTCTTACAGGTAAGCTGTTATTAAATTCATAGGAATCCACTTGTTTGGACTGAGCTTCTGCCCTAGCCTCCACAAGCCAAAATGACATGGAATGGCCCGTCAACACCACCAAGCCGAAATGCAGGATCATTTCCTAAACTATTAATTAAATCAAGCCTGTGAGAACTTTCGAAACTTCCTTCAATTACTTCATCAAGGAATAAAGGAATTCTGTGTTGAATTCTGACATGATGTTAGCCTCTTCAATTTTATTTTCACACAAGTAAATTCTAGATAGAAATTTATATTTCCACACAAGTTCCAGTTAACGGTGGGTTGTGACTGAGGCCACCTGCTCCTGTGTCTCTGGCCTGTAGACTGGGTCACCATTCCACAGCAAGACCATTTGGCCCAGGCTGCCTGTGCTGTGAACGCAAGCTTATTTCACGCATTCATTTCTACCAACTCTGGGTCTTTAGACAAAGCTTCAAAGCTTCAACCTCCTGCCAACCAAAGAACCCCTAAAACCCACTTTGACTTGTATTAGTAAGTCCCTGCTTCAAGGCGTCCCTCCTTTGCAGGCAGAGCCAGCGTGCACCTCTCATGCACTGATGCATGGTTTTCGCTGTGATCTCCATCTCTGTGATTGGAAACGTGAGTCCCATTTTCAACCTGGCTGCAACCTAGCTGTCTCAGGCATATTTTCTCAGGATATCTTGAGATTATGATTCCCAGGTCATGCCATGCGTGTCTAGCTCAGAATAAACTTCTTCAAGTATTTTAGTAGAATTTCATTTTTCTGTCAGAAATCAAAAATGTGCAGTAACTCACCAGTGCCATTTCCTCCCCCCTGGTGGGTATTAGCCCTGGAGTCTCTGGGTGTGCTTGTGTCGTCCATCTGAGAATGTCAGTACAGACACATTAGGTGCCTTTCTGACACATCAGAGGATGTGTTTGATTAACATCAGTGTGCCTGATCTGTCTTCAGTGAATCCTGATGAACTCTCAAGAAGACCAACAACTAACTTGGGGGGCTTCTTCATCATCTATTAGTAAAAGTGTGCTGAGGCTAAAGTTTGACGACACAGAGTCAGGTTCTTTCATGGCCCTCATCTTGGACTTAGTTTATCTGGATCTCAAGCAGCTGACCCACACCCTTCTGGACACATGAGCTCAGCAAATCATAGTAGAATCTTCAAGCTGACCACCCAAGGGACTGAAATAAACTGTCCAGCACATGGAGGTGGTCACTATAAGGCCCTAGGCCCACCGTATTGACATGCACATGTGGTGTATGTTCAGTTGTGAAAATTAGGTCAGCATAAGGAGGTGGACAGTGTGGAGAGGTGGTCAGCTATGGAGGTTCTACCGTAATAATAACATTTAGTTGGAAAAGATACTAAACTATGTAACACACATTTATAAATCATGTTCCAGGAATCACACACCAAATGATATGTAGTTGTGTTCTAATTACACTCATAACAGCTATAATATTATTTTACTGAAAATCATCAGGAATTCCAGAAGTTTCTGAATCTGTGGTTAGGGATGGAAAAAAATGAAGAAACTTATCAGTGTTGCCTTATATACCTATAATGGGATCTCTTAAAGGTGAGAAGCTCAGTATCCATGAGAGTGCTTGGCTGCAAATAACTGATGCCAAGGCCAATTGAGTTAAGATGAAAAGGATGTATTTGAAAGGCAGTTCCAACCCAGGGAGCCTGGATGACCAGGTTTGTTAAAAGGTATCAGAGTGTGGCCAAGGCCATGCCTCATGGGGTGTCTGGTGAGCAAACTACAGCTCTGCTGCCCACTTGGTGGGTATGCCACTAGCACTGTGAGGTGCAGGGCAGCAGGCAGAATAGCCAACACCACCATTACACAGGTGGATGTGTCATCACCCACTCTCAGCAAGCTGTCCTTAACTCTTTCTGTCACCCTCTTTCATTGTCAACTTAATAGTTGGGAGATCCAAAGACAAAGGCTCCATGCCTCCCTCTCCAGGAGTAGGAGGACCAGGTGAGGGGCTTTCTCAGACTCCTTAGTAGGGGTAGAGCTCTGACTTGCTCCAGAACACACACTGGGGGTGGGGGAGGAGTATGTCAAAGAAAAAGCCAATTTGGACATCAGACATCCCTCAAAAATTAAAACATTAAAGCTTAAAATGTCTAACACAGAAACCTAAAGTAAAATACTAGATTTGGCTAAGAACTTCCTATAAAAAATAAGATTGTTTCACTGGCATAAATTACTCAAAGTTCACTAGGCTAATCTAAGAGGACTTTTTTCCTCAATGCATTTCCAAGAGAAAATTAGTAGAACTGCTGCCTTTAAAGTAAGTGTACATTTGGAGTCATCAGCAAGTGAAAGGCTTGGTTTCCTGCTAACACATGAGGTTCATGGGCACATTCTGTGCAGTGATCAAACAGATCTGGCTTCTGCCTATTAGGGGTTCCAGCTGGAATGCTAAGAATCGTTCAACCCCAGCCACATGTTCCTGTTCGCCTTCCTAAGTCAGCCAGGCTAGGCAAGCAAGGAAACCATAAATACTCCAGCAGGGAGTGTGCAGAACCTCCCAAGCCTAGGGCAGGGGCAACTTGGTGTCACTGGCAGAGCACTGGCCGCTCACAATGTGCCTGCCCTCCACAGCCCTGCACACAGCACAGCCTCCATCCGTCTGTTAGCCTCACCCAGGAGACTGTGGGAAACGCAAGACACAGGCTGGCCTGGCATTGGAGCCTATGTGTCAACACATTCCTCAGCCCAGAGGTGGCTCCTCTGACTTGCTTGTTTCTCCTTGATTCTGTGTCACTGTGCTGTGGGCAGCCCATGTCAAGACACTGTGTCATTCTCACCTCAAGATGGTCAAGCCCAGTTTCCCAGTGAGGTTGTGAGTAGGGGGACTCCATGTGGTGTTTTCCCCTGAATCAGTTTCCCTTCTCTTCCCTGGATGCTTCTCCAAGGAAGCCGCTCAAGGACAAGTGGCCAGAGGTAAGTGAAGCACCTGCTCCTTTCTGGGCGAGCTCCCCTTCCCTTCCCTAGAGGGCTGGTCCACATAGGGAGCACAAGGAGAGAGCCAGGTTGTGCTGGGGTCAGTCCTTCTGCCTGGGCTCCTAGTGGGAAGGGGAAGCAAGAGAGGAAAGGAGAAGTGACCAGCTCCCCACCATGGGGTGGAAGAGCCCTTGGGCCATTTGTAAGTCCCTCAGGAAGGAAGTGACAAAGGGCCAAACACAGGCCCTCTGAACGGAACACAAGAAGCAAGGGTGCTATGGGAATTCCCAGGGCCTCAGTGAGAGACCTGCCTCAGAGACTGACCACTCTGTGTCCTGAGCAGCCACCTCCATGTCCACTGCCGCCAGGGTGGCCAGAGTGCCTGTGGGTGTGTGCCCTGGATGGGTGTGCACAGGGTTTGCAGCAGAGGTGTAGAGGAATGGACACCATGCTTGCAAGGACAGTCATTGGCTCTTAACACATCAAAGGAAATGCTGAGAACAGGACAGTCTTCTGGCAGGTCTGGAGATGTCTTATAACTTAGGGGCAAGCCCCCAAACAACTCAGGGTTCCAAAATGAGATAAGATCGGTCACTCATAAGCAGGTGTTAAACTTTACATTTTATGCTTCATTGTGGGGGTTGTAGGGGAAGAGCATGTAAGGAAAGAGCACTTGGCAATCCTTAATCACGTAGCCTTGATTCCTGGGCACTCCCCACACCTGCTGTGTGTCAGCTCAATAGCCACTGCGGTGGTTGCTGGGGCTCTCCTGCACCTCTGGTGAGCCTCACCTCTTGCAAGCTTGTACTTGCAATCCGCATCTGGCTGTTTCCTTTGTGAGGCTCATACATAGAGAAGAAACAAAGACCATGTCTTCATGCCATTTTATAAGAGGTGTGTGCATTTAGCCAGTTCCAGGCAGATTCCCATACCAAGCCCCATGTTCCGGCTCTTGCAACGCAGAGAAGGCCTTTTCCAACAGATCTCCGTGACTGTACCACACGAGAGAGGCAGCAAGGGTGCCAGCCTGAGATTTCTGCTCTGAGTCTTAAGTACAAGAGAGCTGTCTGACAATACAACCCTTTATTCTACCCTCTTCTGTTTCTGCAAGGAGAAATTTAAATTCTTGAAGGAACAAAACTTACATTTATCCAGCTAATGAGGAATGTAGGACTAAATAGTGAGGAATCCACTTTAGAATCCCCTGAGGATTCTACAATGTGCCAGAAAAGCATTTTCTAACATCACTTACTTACTTTAAAAACTCCTTCAGGACAAGGTTTCCATTCTCACCACTGATTATATCATTAAACAATTTATTTTCAAAACAAAATTTATTCTCTGTACTAATTTTTCTTCTCCTTAAAGGATCAACACCCAAAACTTGAGTGTTTTGTATTTACTTAGCTCTTTGGAAATTTACGTTACTGAGAAGCAGGGGAAGCCGAAGGTCACAGTAAATGACTGTAGGGATGTCTGGTGCTTACCCACGTCGCCGAGCCAGGTCACTTCCCTGACATCTGCTCCGTGGCTGACAAAGGAAGTGCCAGGGCTCCCCCTGCTATGATGAGTGCTCATGGGGCTCCTGGCTTCACACTGCTCTCTCCCTCCTCGGTTCCCTGACCTGCCTCATCCTAGGCTTTCTGGACTCTGTGGTCCCTGCACTCACTACCTCCCACTACTGCAGGGAAGGGACAGACTGCACCCCCTTTCTGCCTGTCTGAGATTGAGGGATGGGCTGATCTCCAACTTTCTGTGGAGAGATGTCGCCCACAAGAGGTGACATGTGTAAAAAGACGTGCGCAGCACTGGGTGGACAGCAGGGCCCTTAGAACAGCCTTTCCTCGACCCTTTCCCTGCTCCTGCCCCACCCTGCCCACTCCCTCCCTGCATCAGGACCCCTTCCCTTGCTCTCACAGTCTGAAAAGGGTGATATGGAATTAAACTTCCAAGCCAGGTGCAGTGGCTCACGCATGTAATCCCAACACTGAGGAAGCTGAGAGAGTGGCTTGCTTGAACTCATGAGTTTGAGACCAACCTGAGCAAGAGCAAGACCCTGTCTCTAAAAATAGCCAGGCATTATGGTGGGCGCCAGTAGTCCCAGTTACTCAGGAGGCTGAGGCAAGAGAATTGTTTGAGCCCAAGAGTCTGAAGTTGCTGTGAGTTAAGATGCCATGGCACTCTACCAAGAGTGGCAAAGTGAGACTCTGTCTCAAAAAAAGAAAAAAAATTTCCTGAGCAGCACAGAGGCTGTTCAGGAAGAAACCTATACATTGATAGGATGACCCTTTCTTCCAAGGATCCCTCTGCCTTCATCTATTTACAACCGTTAGCCATGACCTAGGCAAGGGCACTGAGGCCAGTGCAGCCAGAGGGTGGGATGGGGCCTTCTGACTCATGAAGTACGAGAAACACTAGCTGAGCACAGGCTTCTCAGCAGAGCCAGGCGACCAACCAGCCTGAGCAGCACCGCAGCCTGCTGGCCCTGCTCCTACAGCCCTGCTCACAGAAGCCTCACCTGTTCAACAGGCGCATGACACAGCCTGTGCTTGTGGGTCACGTGTTCTGAGATTTTTGTAGGATTTGCTGCTAAGACTCAGCAAATGGTGTTTATCTTAAGAAAATAAAAACATGGTACACGATGATAGTGTGCTTTGTTAAAATCTTAGTGAAGACTGTCCTGTTCTGGAAACCTGAGACCAGCTGTGTAGGGTGTGGGGGTCCCAGCACTGTCTCATCGCCCCAGCGAGCACCTGATTGTACTCCACTCCCTGGGAGTCTCACTTCTCAACTCAACCTGAGGGCCTGGTGGGAACCCAAACAACACCTCAGGGTCTGCTATGGGAGGAAGCTGCAAGCAATCTTCTGCCTGCCAGAAGATCTCCCACCCTCCACCACTAAATCCTTGGTGTGAGGTTTAGACAGAAGGAGTTGTTTCCTGGCTCATGGAGCGTGTGCTTTTGAGAAGGCCAGATTGACCCCGTCTTGCACTCTCTCATCCTACAACCCCCCACTTTCTCAAGACCTGTGCCTAGAAGTGGGAAGTGTTAAACAAACAAACCCTGTGGAAATGGGGCAGATTAGCCCAGGATGCAGACCTATGTAAAACACCATTTGCTTCTCTTTGATATTCGATTCCAACCCCCTGCCCTATAGAACTAACTTTGCCTTTTGCTTCTGTAAAGTGCTTTGCATTAGGAATTCCAATCCCCTCCCCAAATGAAAGAAGAATATAAAAAACCTATACCTCTGTAAAGGGGCGCCAAGGATTTTCAGGTGTGAGCCCATCACCCAACACAGCACCTCCAAACATGCTCATGAGTCACTCTGGATTTTCTTCTTTAGGAAGAAGGAAAACCATGTAGATCAGAAACTCAGATCTATGTGAAGAAAGCAAAAAAATCTTAGCAAGAAGAAATAAAAGATGGTAAAATAAAATCTTTTTTTTCTTATTTTGTTTTTCACTCCCACAAACAAACCTGATTCATGTACTGGACATCCACGGTAGTCTGATGCGTTTATTCTCCTGTGAACTAAATGAACTAGTCTGTTGACTGAATGGACCCCTGTTGGACAAGGGGACCCTATAAATACCTAAAGCTGAGATGTTGGCCCTGAGCAGGGAGGTCAGGTGTACCTTGCATGGTCCCTCCCTTCTAGGAGGAGTCCTCTGTAACTTGGGCCTAAGGCTATACCAGGCAAAGCTGAAACCACACCTGCAGGTCATCGACGTACTTAACAGATCACTTAGGTCCTGGCACAGGTCAGGCGGCTTGACTCTGATTAACAGATTTCTTAAAGCCTTGTAAGCTTTTAGACAAAGGTTCATTTCTTCAACCATTTACAAACCAAAGAATCTTTAAACCTATCTACAACCTATAATGACCCCTTCAAGATACCCTGCCTTTTCTGCCCAAACAAATTGATCTGTGAATTTACATGTAATTGTTGTCCCCCTAAAATGTGTAAACGCAAACTATAATGAAACCACAGCGAGACCACTTGCTCGAGGCTTTTTGGGTATGGCTCACACACGCTCAGCTCTGAATAAGCCTCTTTAAATTATTTCACAGAGTTGGGTCTTTTGCCATTAAAATTATACCCCAAATAAAACTTTTCAATGGGTTAATGCTGTACCCAGATCTGTACCTTTCAAAATGGCCATTTTCCTCTCATTTCTTCTCCACCTTGAGAACTGCAGTGAGTGCTTTACACCCTGGCAGGTGGAGCCCCTGCAGCTGTGACCGTGCAGGGTCATGCTGATGCCCGGGCCCCGCTTACTGACTTCCACAGTCAGAGAGTCACAAGCTGGGAGGGGATTCAGGCTAACACCCATTCTTCTTTGCAAAAAAATTCTTCTTCTTGGATAAACTAAACATAAATCAAGGATTACCTGCCCAACCTTGGAAATTGCTAGTGCCATTTCCTGGGACTGCATTCCTCTATTCCTGGGTGTCACTGGCCTGCAGCCTTCCAACCTTCAACTTTGGACTGAGTAAGAGCAGCTCAAGGAGAAGCAGCTTCTACCAGGGACGTTGCTCAGGCTCAGAAAACCAGTTTCTGTGGAGGAAGGTAAGAGCTGGAGAGGAGCGGAATTGCCTTTCTTAATTGCGGGCACTTTAACTATGAACTATTTCCAAACAGATGCCTCCAGACTCTGACCTGCCTGGAACACTGTGCCCCTCAGTCACAGAAGCTCTGACTCTCTGCACAGATTTTGAAAGGTGTGAACAATCGCACCCAGAGATGAAGCCCCAGTAGACATCAGGGAATCCTGCCCACTCCACTTCCAAAACCCAACTAGAATCTGCTCACGGCCTCCATCCTGCTAACCCGCTGTCACTGCATAGCTGCAGCCACCCCAGCAGCCTGAGCAGCCCCACCCCATTCCTATAACAGGAGGAAAAGTTGACATCATTTTCTCAAACACAAACAAAATGATCTTAAGCTCAAGAGCACTAATACAGTTGGTTCATCCATTCAGAAAATATTGGCATTTGTTATAAATCAAGCACTGGGAATAGCAGAGAACAAAACATGTAAACAAAAACGTCAAGCTTGGGCAGTGCCTGTGCCTCAAAGGAGTAGGATGCCGGCCCCATATGCTGGAGGTGGCAGGTTCAAACTGGGCTCTGGCCAAAAATAAAACTGCAAAAAAAAAAAGGAAAAAAGAAAATGTCAAGCTTGCATTTTAGTGGGTAGAGACAGAAAATAAGAAAAATACAAAAATCTAAAGGTGCAACAGGGAGAAAGATAAATCAGGGAAGGAGGATGGGAAGATCAGAAAAGAGCGTCTATTAGAATTTTTTTTTTTTTCAAACAGAGTCTCACTTAATTGCCCTTAGTAGAGTGATGCGGGCGCACAGCAACCTCAAACTCTTGGGCTCAAGTAATCCTCTTGCCCCGGTTTTGTCATTATTAGTAGAAACAGGGTCAACTCTTGCTCAGGCTGGTCTCCAACTCCTGAGCTCAAGTGACCCTCCCACCTCGCTACTAGCCCTTTAAATAGTGAGACCGAGCTTTCTGCAGAGATTTGAGAGAGGTGGGGAATGGACTCAATCTGTTAAGGCAAAGGCCCTAGGCAGGAGTGCGCTGGGCCCCTTCTGGGAGCAGGACGGTGGGAGAGGAGGTCGGAGCGCAGTGGGCAGATTGCTCAGGGTTTTGTGAAGCCACTGGCCAGGTCTTTGACGTTTACCGTGAATGAAATGGTAACAGTTACACTGCCACTGTTGAGCACAGCAACCACAGGCTTCAAGTGGCTCTTTAAACTTAAGCAAATAACATTTGGTAAACTACAAATGCACTAACCTCATTTCAGTGTGCGAGAGCCCCGCCCCCAACACACACACACAGGGTCCGGAGCAGAGGGACAGCTGGATCGACTGGGCTGTTAAAGGAGCCCTGGGCCACAGAGCTGAGCTCAGGCTGTTGGGACGGCTTCAGCTATCCGGGTGACAGCAGGACAGCAGGATGGGGGCCATGAGCAGATTCTAGTTGGGTTTTGTAGGTGGAGCAGGCAGGATTCCCGGACAGAGAGAAGTGGGGAGCAGAGACACTGGATGAAGGAAAACTCCAAGTTTTGACCTGAGCCACCCGAAAGTGGCAGCGGTCCTTATAGAGACGGGGAAGCTGGGAAGAAGAGGCAGAGAAGCGGGCCCAGCGCGCAGGGAAGCTGGGCATTACTGTCACTGGAGAGGCCGTTGGATGGACTTGGAGGTTCAAGAGGGTTTTGCACTGGAAGCATCCCTGAGGAAGTTGGGGCACAGCATTGATGTTAAAGTCTCAAGAGCAAGTGTGACTTCAGAGTGGGAGCACACATGGGTGGTGTAGGTCGGGGGACAGGCCTGCACACCAGGAGTGCCGAGGAGGACAAGCCTTGATAAGCCTATCCTGGACTAGGCTGAGGTCGTGGGAAGTCTTCACAGCTGGGAGAGCAAAGAGAAGGGAAGCTCCACATGTCTTGGAATTAACAAGTGAATCAATCATCCTACTCTAAGGTCAGGTCAAACCTACTAAATGCAGAACACAAATGTCTTCACACAATAAACGAGAAAATCCCATGAAGGTTATGTTGAATAGGTGGATGAAAATATTTCAGATGGTATATGAAGCCCACACACTGTACCCCATGATTGAACTTATGTACACAGCTATGATTCAATAAAAAGAAAAAGAGAGATAGCAGAAATGGACTAAGATAGTGATTCAAATGATGAAATTAAAACATTGTAAAATTTTCTAAAAAAAAAAAAAAAAGAACTTTAGCTTTGGCTAGGTGCCTGTGGCTCAAGCGGCTAAAGCGCCAGCCACGTACACCTGAGCTGGCCGGTTTGAATCTAGCCCCGGCCACCAAACAACAATGACGGCTGCAGCCAAAAAAGAAAAAAAAAGCCAGGCATTGTGGCTGTGCCTGTAGTCCTTGCTTCTTGGGAGGCAGAGGCAGGAGAATCGCTTGAGCCCAGGAGCTGGAGGTTGCTGTGAGCTGTAATTCACCCCCACGATAGATGGGAAAGTACTCACTAACTTCTCCCTTAACTAACTTCCTGGGAAACGAACTGACTGTCCCTGGACTGACCTTTAAACAATACCAGGTACAAACAATACTGAGACAAAGATGTATAGGGGAAAATATTGAAACAAAAATATATGATGTATGGCTAACTAACCACAAAATTCTGCTTCTATACAATGCTTACTTGCTACCCTACCCAAATGCAACTGGACAGCCTGTGTGGCAACAGGCTGCAAACCAAGCCTTAAAACCCCAACCGTTTCAGCACTCCAGGCTGCTCTCAGAAACCCCATGTTGGGACACTGACGCAGTCACTGGCTGGCTCTTCAATAAAAGGACTCTGCTGTAAGTTTGGCTTGTTTGGCAGTGTGGTCTTTGTGGAACTCCTGGACAAAACAAGGGGAAAAAGCACTAGAAATAGCCTAAAAAATCTAACATTGGAGAAAAAAAATTTTAACTATGGAATACCCAGAATAGAAAATAAAACAGAGCTTTCAATGACTAACAACATGATTTTGTTCATGACATGATACTTTTAAAACAAAAGCTATAAAAAAGGCTACATGAAATTAAGACCCTCACACGGTCTCAGTCTGGGGGAAACGCACCTGTGTGGTGTGTTCAGGCGTCACACACGGACACGGCTGACAGGCACCAGCATAATTTGTTTTCTTTATGTACTTTTTAAAATGTTCTTATTTTTTTGCAATGGACAGGTACTAATTTGATTTCATTCCTTCTCCATTCCTTCTGTCTACTCTTCACATACGGAGAAGATCTGGAAAAACCAATCACTGTCCTATAAAATCAGATTTTCTCCATTCATGGTGACACTGTTTTGGCCTTACTAGATTTTGCTTAGAGTAAAAAGTAAAACTGACCTTAGGAGAGAGAGAAAGACTAAGGAGGGGGAATAGGCAGAACAGGGAGGAAGTTGGTCAAGGTGAAAAAGAAGAAAAGAGAAACAACTGGAACATCCTGAGTCATCAAAACCTGCCCTCCCTGTTATAGCAAATGCACCAGAAATCCAGGGCTTGAGACGTCACAGAGTCTTTATATGGAGGCTCATCTTGGCAATTAAAGACTGATTAATAAATACACAACTTGGGCGGCGCCTGTGGCTCAAGGAGTAGGGTGCCGGCCCCATATACCAGGGGTGGTGGGTTCAAGCCTGGCCCCAGCCAAGACTGCAAAAAATAAAATAAAATAAAATAAAAATAAATAAATAAATAGATAAATACACAACTTAACTTGGATAAGTAAATCTCAAAAACACCATGCTGAGTGAAAACAAGACAGAATAAATGTCTTCAGGTAGAACTCCTCCCTAATGACCAATGTGGGACAGTGGCTGCCTCCAGGGTGAGGCCCCACACTGACTAGAAAGGGGGGACAGGAGGCTTTCTGGGTGATAGTCTGGTCTGTACTCGATGGGTGTGAATTACTTACACAGGTGTGTACCTAAGCTAAAATTCAGTGAATGTGCACTTAAGATTTGTGCCTTTCACTGTGGGTACATTTAACAAGTGAAAAGGTTGAAATATTTAGTTCTAGTCACTAATAAGTATGCCTAAGTGTGTAGGGCTGGTGTCTTCAATCTACTTTAAAATTCATCAAAAAAAGATGGATTAAGGATGGATAGAGAGGGACAGATCAGCTGGCAAGTGAGAAAGTGAGTGTAGCATTAATGCAGAACCAAGGTGATGGATAGACAGGAGTTTGCTATAAAATTCTTCTAACTTCGTTGTCTGTTTGAACTTTGTTATCATAAACTGTCAGGAAAAGGGTACCCCTGAATCTCCCAGGCCCCTGATTCCTTCTTGGCAATAGGCTTGTCAACTTGCTCCAAGTGGAATTTGAGGAAAGTGGAGGACAGGCCTGGTTGACTCCTACTGTTGAGGAAACGTTATTCTGACACTTGTTGAAACAGTAAGGAAGACTTGATTCCAGACCATTGCAATAGGGGTCCATGTACTGGCGAGAGGAAAGAGACTAAGCTCAGTCCCAAATCCAACAGGAGCATGAAGGGATTTATAGCCAAAGAACAGGGTGGGGTTGGTGGATGGAAGATTACGAAGCAGACAGCACAGGCAAGGGGTGCTGGCTAAACTAACCTGCCAGAACTCTTGCTAAAGGCAGTACAGGGACATGGACATTGAAGGTGGGGAATGAGGAACTTGACCAGAGGGTGAGGGTGATCTGCTATCAAGGGTGGGAGGACTCTGGCTACACTGACTGAGCAGAAGTCTCTCCTGAAAACCAGTAACTCAGCAGCCCTGGCAGGGGTGAGATGGGGCTGAGGCTGTGGCCCAATGCAGTAAAAGGCTCAGAGCAGCTTGACCGAGGCTCAGCAAGGAGACTCTTTGCCACCAAATCCAGCTGCTCTGGGCCTGGAAGGAGCTCGGGCAGGGCTATGTGGTAGGGCCTCTGGGCCAGCTCTGGGCCTGGAAGGAGCTCAGGCAGGGCTGTGTGGGAGGGCCTCAGTTCCAGTTCTGGGTCTGGAAGGAGCTCGGGCAGGGATGTGTGGGAGGGCCTCTTTTCCAGCTCTGGGCCTGGAAGGAGCTTGGGCAGGGCTGTGTGGGAGGGCCTCAGTGCCAGCTCTGGGCCTGGAAGGAGCTTGGGCAGGGCTGTGTGGGAGGGCCTCAGTGCCAGCTCTGGGCCTGGAAGGAGTCTGGGCAGGGCTGTGTGGGAGGGCCTCTTTTCCAGCTCTGGGCCTGGAAGGAGCTCGGGTAGGGCTGTGTGGGAGGGCCTCAGTTCCACCTCTGGCATTCAGTGAGTCACTTTTAGCCTGATCCCAAGCAAGAACAAGACTCACTCTCCCAGTCCCTGCCAAGGAACTGAAATTTAAGTTTGCAGGAACACTGACAGGGAAGTAATAGCAGAGACCAGAATGTGTATTTGGAAAGGAAAGTCTGACCACCCAGAGATTCCGGGGGCATCGCTCAACCCTACTCAGAGCCACCTGCTTGCTGGTGGCCAGGGCTTCTGCAGGCTGAGGGAGAAGGAGACAGGAGAAGCACCCGGCTGCACCCGCCTGTGTCCCTGGAGGGGACTCTCCCTGCCCCCTCCACTCCACTTTTGTTCCCAGTCAGCGGCTCTGCTCTGCTAACTAGAGGGTTTGTGAAAATAAATGGTAACTTGTGATACAGACCAGTGAGGGCTCTTTACATGAAGGACCCTGAGTAGAAACTTCCAAATGATAATCTTTCTCTTGTGAGGTGCAAAGCAATTGATCTCTACTCTCTCACCGTGTCCTGTACAGGGACGAGCATATTTCCCAACAAGGATCAGTTTCATGGTGACATGGCACCAATCCCTGTCAGAGCCCCAATGCTTTACCAACGTTCACACATGGTATAAAAGCAACCCCAAGTTCTGTGGTGGGGGGCCGGGAGAAGGGAGAAGGTGTGGGAGTGTGGAAGGGACTGTGGAGCTTCCTGCCTTGGGGAACTCCAGGCACTCCATAAAGGGACAGACCCGGAGCTTTCCCTTTTGAGATGCCACCAAACCCCAACATTTGTTCAGTCTGAAGTGCTGCCCCTGACAGCGTAAGTGTTAACTGCTCAAAACCGGAATGTTCAGAATCTTAACTTGTGAGCAACTTGATTTGACCATTTACAACTTTAGGTGAGGTTTTACATGTTTGGCCATTTATTTATTATGGCATTGTTTAGTATTAACTTATTACTGCTTATTTATTAATTGGAGAAATTCTGTGACTTCCTCACCTAATTTCTCACTGTCTTACCTTGTGAGACCAGCAGTCACACACGGCCACAAGAACACAGTTTCCCCGTCTTCACCTACCAGAAGGGAGATATGCTCCTCTCTTAGGCAGCCGGGTCCTCTGGGGTGCATAGGTGCTGAAGGCCCCAGGTTCTGTCCTGTGTCAGTAATTTCTCTCTGGGTCCCTGCCAGATTGTCCTTGAAGCTGTGGGCTACAGGGATCAGGCCACAGGCAGCTCTACCATTTCAGACCCTGTGTAGATGTCACTGCTGATGGGTGCTTGTCTTTGCCAGTTCTGACCCTGACACTACCTTGTATAAAGCAACCACCTCTCCAGATGTGTCCATGCAGAGAAACAAAACCCTTGCCCAAGGTCACCCAAACAGCTGTAGCAGAACCCACCCTACCATGACCTCCACTTCCTATCATACTATACAGGTTGTGGTGGCCCCTGGGAGTGCCCTGCACTGGTGTCAATTCAACCGGGATCAAAGATGTCACTGTATTAAGACAGCAGACTCTTCCTGCAGCACGCACCACCACAGGTTCATCACCTGTAGCAGCGTGTGTCAGCATGCCAGTCACCCGTCCTAGCACACTCACCCCCAGCGAGTTGGGTGACCTGCACCTTCTTTTTTAGGACAAAAGACTGGAGGGCTCCTTGCATGTCAGCTTGCCCTCTGCACAGCAATCCCTCCTAGGACCAGAGCCCCCACAGCCAAGGAAGGTGAGGCCACACTGGGGAACACACTCCCTCCATCTGGCCTGGAGTTGCCCTCCATCTCCCTGCTCCATGGCCCTCACTCTCTTTCTTGTCTAATTAGGAAAGCACCAGGTACCACGCTGCATGGAGACCCTGCTCCCTCAGGGGCAGCAGATGCCATCACTGGGACATCTAGTATACCTAGTGGTGCCATGGAATCCCAGTGGGGCTGGATGGTCCACAGGCCTCGGACCCAACACTGAACATGGGCACTCATCAATGATGTGGTTCCCGCCTGCCGGATTCCACTGACCACTCCCTCTCATCCCCTACTCCAGTCACAACAGGGCTGTGTTTGCACTGCCTGGTCATCAATGTCACAACTCCCCAAGGGGACCTTCTGGCTGCCATTCAAGGGCGCACTGTTTCTGCCTAGCCTGCCGTCTTCACCACAAGATCACTGCCACAGGGTCATCTTCAGGCATGGAGGGCAGGTTGAAGGAACAGAGGGAGCCAGCTCTCTGCTCAGAACCCCTACCCTCTCCACTCCCAGGGCTATTTTGAAGCCCAAAGCCCCACCATCTTGAGCTGGGGGCCTTGTTAGCCCACAGGGTACCCAGCTGACCAGGTCTTCTCAATGTGGGAGAAAGAACCAACAATCACGTTAATGAAAACGCCAGACGGAAGCTCAAAGCCACACTGAGCAAAGAAGGCCAGACACACCTGTGCTCGCCTCACACGATTCCACTCAGGAGAAGTATAGGAACAGGCAAAAAGGTGAGTCTACAGAGTGAGATAGATGGATTGCCTGGGCTCAGAGGGCAGGAGAGGGGCCTGCAGGGGCAGTATGCACACCCTGGATCTTAAATGTAGTGCTAACACTGGTGTGTTTGTTTCCTACGACTCCTCTGGGCACATAAAATGAAACATTTTATTGTACATGAATTATACCTCATTAAAGGTGATTTGTTTTTAAAAATTAGGTGAGTTTCCCAAGCAACGCACAGGGGACCCAAGCCGGCAGCCTGGATCCCAGAGAAGAGAAGCAAGACCAGCTTGTGTCTCATTCTTGGGTTGTGGGCTCCACTCACTGCCCCTCGTCTGCCTGCTGGGGGTCTCCCTGCACCCTTCCTGCCCAGCCCCTACCCACGGTGGACTGTGAGGTTCCAGGATACACCCCTCCTTCCCAGGAGAGGCATGTCCAGCCCCTCTTCAGGGCCTTTGCACTGGCTGTGCCCTATGCCTAGAGCTCGGTCTGCCTGGTCTAGTTGGGACTCTGGCCTTCCCAGGTCTCATAGAGACCTCCCTAATCAGTGTCCAGTGGTACCATCTCTCTCTGTCCCTCCTATGTCACTTCCAACAGATCATCTATAACTCCCTGATCTTAACTACTCCCCCCATCACTCCACTACCTACCTCAAAGCTGGGGTGTGCAAAACCACAGCCACCAGCCACATGTGGCTCTGGGTGCTTGAAATTGAGCCGCTCCAAACTGACACAGACTCTAAGTAAAAAAATACACACAGTTCCAAATACATTGTGCAGCACCCAAAAGAATGTAAATTATCTCATTAATAATTGCTCCCATGTTAAAATATTTTGGATGTATTGAAAGTCAAAATGACTTTCATCAGTTTTTTTTTTCCTTTTTTTTAACGTGGCTACTGAAAAATTAAAACTTGCATTTGGGCACAATAATTCTCTATTGGTCAGGAGCTCTGCTTTGCCCATTCATGACTGACTGACCCCAGACTCCATCCCCAGGCTTTAGACTGCCTGGATTGGTCACCAGTGATGAAAGTGATATTGGAATTGCTTCTTCTGTAGGGTTTCCAAGAATGAATCCATGGACCACAGATCAGTGGTAAGACAGGATTTATTTTACAGAAAAGAATACAGAGAAAGCACCAGAACTTCTGGGAGAGGGAAAAACTCAGGTCAGAAAAAATCTCCACCGGAGTCTTCTGTCTAAGGGTATTATAGCCTAGTATATGAATTGACAAAATCCCTTCCTGTTCCCAGGCCTAGGAAACTTGCATGAAATTGACTTGGCCTGGGAAATGGGGGGTCCCCAGTTTAGCCTCAAGTGCAAGGATAGGAAGACAGAGGCCAGGGTGGGAGACACTAGGGCCTCCCCGAGCTGACAATTTGGAGGAGTCTCACCCAGCAGTTGCCAGGCCCCTCTGGCCACTGGAGCCTCCTGCGCCCCGCCCCCCACTCCCCCACCAGCTATTGGTTCCTCTGTCCCTACTGCCCACCGACACGCCTGGGGCAGGTCCTCAGCTCCAGGGAGCTGACTATTGTGGAAAAGGCAACCTTTACCCAAATAAAAGTCAAATTCCCCTACGTCTGGCAAAATAGTTCCCCTAAACAGAATGTGGCCTATAGTTTGCCGGGGCCTCTGAAATCACGCCCAGCTTTGAGGATCCCCACACCCGCAGCAAGTGCTCAGGGATGCTCCAGACCTTCCACGACCTCCACAGGCCAAGACTTCATTTTTCTTCTTTTCTAAAAAAACAAGAGTTTGGAGGTTACATATTTTCAGAGCCCAGAGAGCCTCGAACTCTTTCCCATACCAGGGGAACCCAAGCTTGGTAGGAGGGACAGGCCTGGGGAGAGAGAGAGAGGGACGGGGGGGGCAGAGGCGCGAGAAAGAAGAGGGGTTGGAGAGAACAGGAGGGGCAGAGCTGGGAGAACCAAAGGGAAGCCGGCGCAGGCGTGGGAGGGAGCGGGGGTGGGGTGGGAGAGGGTGGGTGGGTCCGGAGTGCGGAGGCCACAAGGCTCACGGGGGCGGGGCCAGGCAGGAGGAGGGGGAGGGGCGGAGAGGTCCGGAAGGGGTGGGGCGGCTGAGTGGGATAAAAAGGGCGCGCCTGGCATGGGGGCGAGGCTTGTGGCTTTTGGATCTTGGCAGTCTTTTCTCCGCAGCTCTGACCTTGCGCTCCGCGTCCAGGCTGACCATGCGAGCTGCGCTGCTCCTTCTGGCCGCACTGGCTGTGGCACTGGCCGTGAGCTCCGCAACCAGCGTTAAGAGGTCGCACATGGTTGGCGGATTCATGGACGCCGACGTCAACGAGGAGGGCGTGCGGCAAGCGCTGGAGTTTGCCATGAGCGAGTACAACAAGGCGAGCAACGACAGGTACCACAGCCGCGCGCTGCAGGTGGTGCGCGCCAGCAAGCAGGTGCGTGTGGCCGCAGCCCCGGCCCGGTCTGAGGGGTCACCCCGCGCGCGCCCCGGCCCCGCCGTTCCCCGCCCTGGCGCCCCTCGCGGTCGCCCAGACAGTTTCTCAGGTCCCTTCGGTCCCGCAGCCCTTGGCGTGCGTGTCACCGGGATGCCCTGACTCCTGTCTGGCCAAGAACCGGCCTTGCAGTCCTGATCTGCGTCTGGCAACTCAGATCTGCTTGCAGACACCAGGGTCAGAGCTAGGCTGTGTCCCTCGTAGCTTCCTCGCCTGTGTGGGCTGCTAACTGAATACCCACCCGGGGCAGGAAAACAGAACCCCTCACCGGGCTGCCCTCCAGGCTCTGCCATTAAATGATTTTTCAAACACTTTTTTTTCTTTTAACTTTTTATTCTGACGTAATTTCTGACCTACAGAGTCGTACAAAGCATGGCTGGAGACCTATCACGCAGCTCCCTCGCGGAATCATTTTGCCTCACTGACTTGACCCACCTTACTTTCTCTATGCCTGTGTAGGTGGTGTGTTTATGCTCTATGTATGCATTTTTTTTTTCTGAACTTCTTAAGAGAAATACTTCATTGTATGTAGTAGAACTGCCATGTAAGTAGTTGACCGCCTTAAGCTGATCTAATTTTCATAGACCAGACATGTATCACGTGTAAGTATATAGTTCCTTATATTGACCAGTTTGTTATATACAGCCCCTTGGGTGATCAACTTACAGATCCTAAAAACAAGGGCATTAGCTCCCGTAATCACGATTTAGTCTTGAAAATCAGTAACCAACGCTGATACAGTCCATTGCCTCCTGCACAGACGTACTCAGATTTTGCTGGCTGTCCCACTGATGGCCTTTATAGTGAGCACACGACCTCTCCATGCATGGCACCCCGTCCCATCCCCTTAGCCTCCTCTAACCTGCAACAACCCTCATGTGGCCACAGCCGATCTGTTTCCTGCCCTAGGGTCCAGCCGCTTGTGGTATACAGACTGTTGTCCCCTCAAGGTTAGATTCGGGTCATAATGTGCACACAGAGGACACAGGTCCTCCTCTCTTAGTGCCCTCAACAGGTGCCATTCGGGGAACTTGGGCTCCTAGTCCTGAAGGGTCAGGCTTCTCTCCAAAAGTCTGGGCCCTATGAGCAGCCCCTAGGTCAAGCACCATGGACCCTGAACTCCCTCACACCACCCACAGCCACTGACACGTCAGTACCTGCTGGGGTGCAGAGGCTGTCAAGTAAGTCCCACCCCAATCCCAGCCTGGCTGCAGTGAGGCTGGCAGAGGAGGAGGGCAGTCAGCGGACGGGGGTCTTAGGGCAGCTGGGCTCAAGCTTGCCCTGCACCACTGCACAGCAGCCAGCAGTGACACAGCAGCACCGTGTGGCATGGTGAGCCGGGATGTAGAGCTCTTTCTTCCGCCCCTGAGTATCTGAAAAGTCCAGGTCTGCCTGTGTCTCCTTCTGCAGCCCTCAGCTGCTGCCCTCTCCCTTGGACGGGGCAAGGTGGGTCCACCTGCACCACTGGAGGGAGGGTCTGGCTTGCCCTGATGCTCAGGTGCTGTATTGGTCCTGTGAGCCTACTTTACAGAGGGGAAGACTGACAGAAGAAGAATCATGGGACTTGTCATAGTTCTGTGGGGCAAGAACCCTGTTAACAGGACCCCTCGTCCCATGCTTCTCCACATTCCTGACACAGCTGGTCTGAGGGATGCCTTGTACAGGGAAAGGGGACACTTCTGTATCCAAATGTAAGCCATGCAGGTGGGTTACACACTTGAGAAGTATCAGCACCAAAAGCACACTTAAACAGAAGCACCAAGAGCAGTCTCTGTTGGTTCAAAACCTCCATGTGTGAAGCATCCCATTTCCTCCTGTGAATCAGGACACAAATCTGGGTGCAATAGAGGAAACAAGATTCTGTGGGGCTGTGAACTAGTGGCTGGAAGTGGCTGAATCTGTGTCACCAGGAGACGGCCTTCCTAGAACGACAAGCGCTCCCTGCCCTGGGCCACAGTTGGCAGGAGGTGCTGGATCCTGCTCAGACATGCAGCCTTCCCTTGTGGACCTTGCCTTGTGCTTCTGGTGCAGGGACTGTGTTTATGTGTTGTCCCCACCCCCAACCAGGCTGGCTGTCCACAGCCTGTGTACCACAGCTGTGCCTGCCATTCCTGGATGCAGTGAGAGGGATTAGTTTCTAGCTTCCATCTTTATTTTCTTCTCCTACTTGGGTACATGTGACACTTTGGGAGCATTGCTCAGAGAAAGCCAGTTACAAGGGATTGCCTGGGCCACTGTCCCCTGATGTCCAGGAGATGGGGAGTAACAGTATGACAACTCAGGAACACGCAGTAACTCAGCATCAGTGAACCGCTGGTGTGTAACACTGGCGGGCAGTCCTGCAGGTGAACCTGCTCTTGCACATGTGTAGGTCGTGGCTGGGATGAACTACCGCTTGGAAGTGGAGATTGGCCGGACCACATGTACCAAGTCCCAGCCCAAGTTGGATGACTGTCCCTTCCATGAGCAGCCACATCTGAAGAGGGTATGTGCCTGGCGTGGGTCAGGGGCAGTGATGCACTGCAGAGGGGAGGTGTGCATTCCCATGAGCATGTGTTCAGGTGGGGGTGTGCAGGTGTGGAGGGGCATGTGTGTATGAGTTTTGCGTGCACAGGGAGTGTTGGAAATGCATACATGTCCATGTGCACATCTTGGGGTGTGTGGCCATGTGGGAGATATGCATAGATGCCTGTGGGTGAGGACCCACCTGTGTGCAATGGAAGGTATGGGGTGGGTGTGAACACATGACTGATGTGAATGGCTAAGAGGCTGTAGCTGGGGAGTTGAGGTGCTAAGAGCACATCCCTGCTCACAGAAGGTGATATGTGGTGTTGCCTGCTGCACTGGGGAAGGAGAAGGCCTCAGTCCAGTGCCAGCTTTGGCCACCTGAGCAGATTAGAGAGAATTAGAGGTCTGTAAGCCGCCCAACCCTCTGAGCTGCCCCTGCTCACCCACCTCCAGCCTCTCCAAGGGCCTGGCTGGTTTTTGTGAGGTCTCTGCTCTGGGGAGAGCCACCTTCCCCTTGTCACCCCTCCCCAGGCCCCAGATCCTTCAGGGGAGTTTCCCCTTCACTGGGGCCTTCCCTCTGGGCCCTCTGAGTGCTGGCCCAGGAGCTAGAAGTGGAGGAAGCTTGGGGGCAGGAACCGCTTACCTCTGGCCCCCTTGGCCTTGCACAGGCTGCTCCTTACAGAGCTGTGCTAGAGCAAGAGGTGGGATCCTTGGGCTAGGTAGGGGACACAGTGCCCTTGGAGCCCTAGTAGGCCCAAGGTGACTGCACAGGCGGGCTGGGTGTCCTGGGACTCCTTGGGGTGGGGGGGCCGAGTATCTCACCCAGAGCTCCCTCACCCCACCCTGACACCCTGTGGTTGGGCATCTTCCCTCTTAGCTGTAACCTCATTGATTATTCTCTTTCCTTTCACAGAAAGTGCTCTGCTCTTTCCAGATCTACAGTGTTCCCTGGATGGGCAAAATGACCATGACAAAGTACAGTTGTCAGAACGCCTAGGGGTCTGTGCCAGGCCTGGCTGCACTGATGGCTTCTTCCCCACATCCTGTATCTCCTTCTGGTGTCCTTCCCTGGGATGGAGCCCCGCCCTGCCCCACCCCTGCACATATCTCCCACCAGCTCTGCCAGTCAAGTACAGGAGGCTCTCGAGGCCTGTGCTTAGCACTCACATGGCTCTACATGTGACTTAAATTTGCCAGACCACGGTGCACACACTCACCCTCATCTGCTTCAATAAAAAGTAGCAATGGCTCCTTCTTGAGTTGGTGTCTGTCTTGGGGACATGCACATGAGAAGGGTTTCAGCAGTCTCTGGAGAGCTCCAAATCCTGCTGGTTGTAGACGGCTTGTCAGCACCTAAGAGCAATCTGGGCCACAGCATGCCACTTGGGGCTGAGTGGCCACTTTGGAGGTACTGGAGCCTTGGATCAGGTGTAAGAGCTGTGAGGGGCTGGGAACCCAGGCACCAGCTGTGACAGCTTTTGGTGAGGAGTCCATAGAGCAGGGTGTCTAGGCTGTGGGCCCTGGAAGCTGGGCTGCTGCCTCCAAAGGGCCCCTGACAGAGCATTGGATCCTGTGCATGTTTGCAGAGTAGGTGAGAATCCATGGACTGATTGCTCCCATCCCATTCCCTAGAGACTAAATAAATACTGATTTACATAAACTTTGCACAAAAACCTTTAGGCCCCTACATGGAAAGAAAGACTAGAAGTGCCTATGTAAGTGTAAGTGAGGAAAACACCAGCCAGAATCAGAAATGGAAAAAAATCCTACAGCAAAGGCAGCCTGTTCTGGACCATCCTGGGAGGTCATGTGCTAGGTTCACACCCACTATCCCTTCCTCTGGACTCATACCAGGCTTCAAGTCAGGGATGGAGAAGTTAAAACACCCAACAGCTGTGACATGCCTTGGGTTGTCTTCTCATTCCAAGGACATTTTTGTGCATAAGGGACAGTCCAAGGGCATAGGGTCCGCCCACAGTGTCCCTCCATTGGTTGTTTCAGGGCAGAGGAGTGCAGTCCTTAGGACTGGTCCCACTGGGGCGGGTTCCCAAATACCTTCCATGCTCAGAGCTGCAGGGACCAAGTTCTCTGGCAGCCACTGGGAACACTGAAGGCAAAATGATGAAAGGGAATTAACCAAACAGCCCTCAAACCAGACCAGCGTGCTGGACCAGCAAAGCCAGAGCTGGGAAGACCAGGCAGAAAAGGGGCACTTGCTTCCCTCCACCCCCACACTGCAGGCAGAGCCTTGGTTGTATTAACACGTGTCTCTAAGGTGAGAAAAGTTAAGGCCTACATTGGGAAGATTACATCAGCATGACCTTGTCTGGGGTGCATGGACTTGGTAACTCAGGTTTCTACTGGGAGGGAGGGCCTCAAGCAGAATAGCAGGCGTCCAAAAGTGGCAGTTGGGTGGCCTCCCAGCAGAGATGTACTTACAGCTTTTCACCTAAATGAAAGATCTCAGTTTGACACAAGGAACTACCACTCGGACCCTACTAGCAAAAGGTGTGACATAGACCTCTTTCTGACACCTAACCATCCTCTCTTCCTTGGGGAAGTTGGCCAGATCAGGGGGCTTTGCGCATGGCTCCCCCACCCTCTCTGTGAGTGCCTGGTACCTTTCACTCATTCTGTACAGTGACCCAGATCCACAGTCCACTGGAATGCAGGTCAGTGCCACTATGGCCTCCTGGCAGGCCTAGCAAGGCCTTGACCCTGGGCTCCAGGGGAGGCAAGTTTACTATGTGGGGTCACCATGATGAGCATGTCCTGGGGAAGCAGCATCCCCCCCTCGGCTTCCATCTACATGATTGTGTTTTTACATTTATTTATTTTAAATGTTAAATATGTGTATGTTTTGTATGACATTATCAACATAGGGTAGGTCCTAACTCTGAGTAAACATCTGGTCAATTTTAGCTATTTCTTCATACATCTGATCACACTTTGTGATGGTTTTAAAACATGGCCCTGACATGCTGTGGCACTTCATGCATTTGCCTGTGGGGTCTCTGTCCCTGCCTCTTGGCTCTGGGTGGGCTTGTGATGGCATCCACTGAACACTTCAGAGGAAGAGAGGTGGTGACCTCCAAGACCAGGTCAGAAAATGCCCCAGAGCTGCTCCCAGCTCTCTGGGACCCTCTTCCTGCGGGACGCCAGACTCTATGTCAGATCCAACTTCCCTAAGGCCATCAGACTTGGTGGGGGCTGCCCAGAGGTACTCTGGTTGACACTCCCAGCCGAGCCCCCTGCCAAAGACAGCATGACCTTTGGCCTCAGCAGATGTCCAGTCCAACGTGAGCTCTGAGGTGCCCACAGGACCCTGTCACCCTACAAACACACTGAGACCTGAAGTGAGAACTGCCTAGCTTTGCCTTCCTTCACGAAATCATGAGCAAGATACATTTGTTTGCCACACCACTAGGTGATAGGGAACTTGTGCTGAGCTCATGTCTGGGGCATGCAGTGTGTGAGGGCATGTGCACATGTTTGCATGTATGTACTGAAGGAGAGAAGCCTAGGGCCATGGAGTCTGGCTGCCTGAAAATGAATTCCACCAGATAGGCGACCTGGGAAAACTCCCTGGGGCCAATAGAGTTTCTTCCTCAGGGGAGTTATAAGAATTAAGTGTATTACCAGCCAAGCCTAGTGTCACATGCCTGCAGTCCCAGCTACTCAGGAGGCTGGGGCAAGAGGACTGCGTGAGCCCAGGAATTTGAGGTTGCTGTGAGCAATGACACCACTGCACTCTACCCAGGGTAACAGAGTGAGACTATGCCTCAAAAAAAAAAAAAAAGTGTGTTAATATCTGTAAGACATACCACGTGGTGGTACCATTAAAGTTTTTTACATGAACACATACTACGGTAAAAATTTACTAGAATTTATTGTTACCTGATGTCTTACAAGTCTAACTTCATTTTTCAAATTATATCCTTAGCCATTTATTTTTCTGTCAGCTTTCCAAGACCTGCTTCAAAAAGCCATTTTGATCCTACAGCAAATTCCCAAAGCTTCACAGATCAGTTTCTAGATCTCAGTTCTAAATCTAGTTGGTTCTTTTTAATGTTTTTTCCAACTACTCAATTTTAAATATACTTAATGTTTTTATATATTTTAGGTAAGAACCATTTTATTTATTCTTCCCCCCAAATTTTGTTTTCTAAACATACATATTCTTTATTTTTTCAGGTTCAAAAAGTAGAAGCATTGTGTTTTGGACCAGGCCTAGTATTTTAATTTGGGGGAAAAAATAACATTTAGTATCTGAGCCTTTCATTTTAGAATACTGTTCTAAAGAATACTTTACATCTTGCAATGTGTACATGCTTTTATTATGCCCTTCAGTAGGGTAAAATAACTTTATGCATCTTTTATATTTCCTGTGACGTTTATTCCTACACATTTTTGTAACTTTAACCAGTCACTGCTGATAACACTACTGATCTTGCGTTTTTGTGTTTTGTGTCTGCCTTAGTAACTCATTATTTATAGACTCTCAGAGGTTTGGAATATTTTGACCCACTGTTGTTGCCAATGCAGAATGCATCTTCTTATGCTTGTTGGCAGAAGTTACCTTGGACTAGACCATGAGCCTCATTAAAAGGTTCCAGAGAGAGAAAGTCACCAACCCTGTTCCAAACCTATAGGTCCAAACTAGAGAGATGAGGCAATTGGAGAAAAAAGTCCAGCCTCCCACTCCTTTCTGCCTCGCTCTGCTGTGCACACCTAACACTGAGAAGGCAGGAGCAAAACGGTGGTTAAAATAAGGACAGCTTTTCCTTTAATTATCTATATGTCCTCGCTCACCCATAGCATTGGGATTCCAAGTGGGTCACTTCAGCATTGCATCACCTGAGGCTTGTTTGGCTGAGTCTCATATCCTCAGTGGACACTGAAGTCAGTCAGGGCCTCCAGCTCCCTTGAGACCAGGTGAGGTCTATGAATAACACTAGTCTCCATCTTGGCAGAACTTTGAGATCCCACATTCCCACTTTCAGAAGCTGGATCTGCTGAAGCTGGATAGGGGACCAGGACAGTGGGTTTTTAAATACCTGCTACCCGTTGCTTCCCCCAAGGTTCCACTGGGCATAACCCAGTTGTGTCCTAGTCCATCACTCCTGAGACTTCTGCAGATTGCAGTGGGTGGAGGTATTCTCACAGTCACACCTGTCTCACACTTTTCAATGCCAGATATCTCAACAAACATCTAGCCCAGACCCCAGGTATCTGGTAATTAAAACACAAGAGAGCAAAAGCAAATGGAATATTCCTTCCCCCAAAGCTCTGGTTGGATCAATGACTTTTACTGAAGATTTCAGGAAACTCAGCAGCTTTCTGTGGAGTACAGCCTCCCACATCTTTAAACACAGCACTGGGCAGTTCCTGCCCTTGGAATGCCCTTGACTTCACTCCCAGGGGAGTTGCCACTTACCTTCACTGGCTATGTAATCTCACTGATTGCTCCTTCCCTGAGCATTTTCCAGCTATCCATGCCATCCTTTCCTGCTAGGTCCTCGCAAGTCCAAAGGCTTCCTTTGTAGGGTAGAACCATTCGGCTCTTTCCAGAATGCCTCATACCCATCAAAGTGCCCAGAAACCAAAGGGCTTCCTAGGAATCAGGATCTGCCCTCTTTATGAAGGACCTTTGCTCACAAATAGCAATATTTATTTTTTTAACCCCAATCCAGGCTCCTGATGAACAGCCTAAGGTAGATGCCCACCTTTTCTCAGTGGCAACCAGCTGGGAAGTGGTGCTGAGCAGTGCATACCACACATGCTCGGTAGCCAGATGGCCACTCTGGGTGCATGGAGGCTGTTTCCAGACACAAGTCAGCAAGTACCCCACCTTTGCATGACAATAACTGTTTCCACATGGAGATCCACCCTTCCTCTCCTTCACACTTGTCCCCAGGGAAGCTGGTTCTGTCCTTTAGTCCATAGCATGACTTTGCCCAAGCTCATCTCTGTTCCTCAAGCCTTAGTGACTGGCTTAAGGGATTGCAAGGGATGACCCAAGACTGGCTGCTCAGGGCCCGTCAGCCTTAACGATGGCATTTAGTTTGACTATTTGAAAAGCAGGGCACTTTCTTCCTTTCTGGGTGAGAAGATAAGAAAGACATGAGGTCTGGAGTCCACCTGAAACTTGCTGGGGAATAAAGCTAAATTATGGGAGGGCATCAGAACTGAAATAAGAGAAAGCAAGGAGCAGGCAGATTGCAACAGTTGAGCCCCACACCAAGCAGAGACTGACATCAGCCCTTTCTCTGGACTGTTTAGTCTGCAAACCAACCACCCCCTCCCCAGGCCAGCTGAGTTTGGTTTCACAGAACTTTGCTGTTCCTACTCTCACTGACAGAGGGGGAAAGACTAGACTCATCATTCAGTTCTCAGACTCATAATCCTAAGAAATTTCTTGACTGTTTCAGAAGTAACACCCCCACAGACCCCACTTGCAGGAAGTGAGGGACCTGCCCTCTAGACCTTACAGGTAGCAGGTCACTCTTAAAAGTGCAGACATGACATATATATAACTGTAGGCCCACCCTACATTTGAAGATGCTGCTGTGTTCATAGAAGTTAGGGTAATTTTCCTTTCTTATGATGTAATTGGGCTCATCCTTTAAGACATTATCAGCCAGAGGTATGGCATCCCCTGGACACCAAAACAGTAGGCACTCTGGACATGCTTTTCCCACCTGCATGAGGCCACTCCCCAACACCAACCATGTTTCCTGGAGGATCTTCTGACCTCTCATAAATGGCACTGATTTGGATTCAGGAAATTCTCAAATAGGCCAGACCAACTCACTAATTAAATTCATCCCATCCAAAAAGTGAAAAGACAACCCTCAGAATAGAACAAAATATTTGCAAATTATATTTCTGACACAGAACTTAGATCCAGAATATGTAAAGAACTCTCATGACCCCATAAAAAGATAAATACATCAACTAAATTCTTTTAGACCACTCAACTTAAAAAATAAAGACAAATAATTTAATTTAAAAACAATTGTTAAAGACAACTCAATTAAAACACCCCAAAGGATTTGAATAGTATTTTCCAAAAGGAGGTATGTATTAATAAATGGCAAATAAACACATAAAAAAAAGTCTCACCTCATTAGCTATTAAGAAAAGGCAAATAGAAGCCACAGTGAGAGACCAGTTCAGACTTACTATAAGACAGAAAATGACAAGGTGAAACCCTTATACATAGATGAAGCAAATGTAAAATGTTGCATCTTGTTTGGAAAATAGTTTGACAAGTTTTCAAAAGGTTAAAGATAGAGTAACAGTAGGTCCTATCCACTCTACTCATATTTTACGTCAGAAAAAAAGGGAAACATAAGTCACCTGAAAACTTGTACACAAAAGTTCATATCAGCAAACAATACTCATAAAATCAAATAAAGAAAACATAGAAACAGCCCAATTGTTCGTCAAATGATGATTGCACATAACCAGGGACCTTGACAGTAAACAAGATGCAGTGTGTTCATGCAGTGGAGTATCACTAGGCAATAAAGAAAATGGCTTCCTGATATGTGCTACCACATGGTTGAACCTTGAACATGCACTAAGTGAGCATAAGTCAGCAACAAAAATCTACAACCATACAATTCCATTGATATGACATAGCCAGCACAGAAAAATTTATAGCAAAAGAATATAGATCAGGGCTGGGGGCAGTAAGGTAGGAGGTGATTGCTGCTGGATAGGGGGTTTATTGGGGGGATAAGGAAAGTATTCTAAAATTAGATTGTGGAGACAGGCATGGTGGCACAGCTCATGCCAACAATCCTAGTACTTGGGAGGCCGAGGCAGGTGGGTTGCCTAAGCTTGTAGATTCAAGACCAGCCTGAGCAAAAGCAAGACCTCATCTCTAAAAGAATAGCCAGGCATTGTGACAGGCACCTGTAGTCCCAGCTACTTGGGAGGCTGAGACAAGAGAATCACCTGAGCTCAAGAATTTGAGCTTGCTGTGAGCTGTGACGCAACAGCACTCTACCAAGGGTGACCAACTGAGACTCCATCTCCAAGAAAAAAAAAGTAAAAAATAAAAAATAAATAAAATAAAATTAGATTGTGGATATATTTGCACAATTTTGAGAACTATGAACCACTGGTTGTCCCTGTTAATGAGTAAATCATATGATATATGAGAATTCTAGCCCTTAACTGAGATGTAACTGAGATATAATGTTTAAAGTAATTTCACCCTGGAGCTACATTTTCCCCAAGTCAAATGTTTATTCTCTCTTCTCTTTCCCATTCCAAATAATTTCCAGTCAGGACTCAACAAAATTAAATAGCAACAGGGAGTTACTCTAATTACAAGCCAATGTGGAAACAACCCAAACTTGACCATAAACGTACACCTACCACCCGATCCCCCTTGTCTCATTCCCAGGAAAAAAAAATTAAAGTGCAAGATTAATTCCCCTTGCAAGTTGAGGTCATTTGACTTCAGTGAAGACATTTGAGTCCAAACAAAGCAAAGCTCAAATAAAAGTTTGTAGTTAACAAAGTTTATAAACTACTCTTCCCAAATTCTTGTCTGGCTCAGGCTCAGTGACAATCTCAGCCAGCAGCTGAGACTCCCAGCCTCAGTGTGTGGGTGAAGGCACAGTCCCTGTAGCACTTGTGACTTGTCCCTCATTATGATTGGGCATAGAGATTCCCAAAGTTTAGTTCCTGGAACAGCAGCAGCAGCAGGGAACCTGCTAGAAATGTGGATTCTCAGCCCCACCCGCACCCTGCTGACTCAGAAACCAAGGTGTGGCCCAGTCAACACGCTGTGGTAGCCAGCCTCCCCTGGTCACGTGATCCCCTCTCCTGGTGTTTGTGCTCTGTGTCATCTCCTCCAGTGAGAACAGTCTGGACATAGTGATTACCATCTTCTTTTTTTACTTTGTCACTCTGGATAGAGTGCCATGGCGTCATTATAACTAACAGCAACCTCAAACTCCTAAGTTCAAGCGATCCTCTTGCCTCATCCCCCCAAGTAGGTGAGACTACAGGAAGCTGCCACAATGCCAAGTTACTTTTTCTATTTTTAGTAGAGTGGGGGGTCTCCCTCTTGCTCAGGCTGGTCTTAAACTACTGACTTCAGGCGATCCCCCTGCCTCAGCCTCCCAGAGTGCTAGGAGTACAGATGTGAGCCTCTGTGCCTGGTCTACCACCTTCTAATCATGGAACGTAGCAGAAAAGACAGATGTCGCTTCCTAATCTAGCTTATACAGAGACTGCATCCACCCTGGTTGCCCCTGCCTCTGCCTCTCAGAACACTAGCTGGTGTGTGATAAGGACACATGGGCAGCCTATGGAAAGTCCAGGGAGGGTTTGTGGAAGCCGTCTCCCTAACAAGCCACCCCAGCCGAGCCTTGGCCAACAGCTTAACTGTGACCTTGTGAGAGACCTTGAGCTAGCGGTGCCCAGCTGAGCTGCACCTGAATTCTTGGCCATAGAAACAGTGGGATAGTATATAATAACTCTTACTGTGTTAGGCTGACAAGCTGTGTGATGCTGCACCATAACCATAGGCCTCAGGTGATCCTGATGAAGGCTAAAGAACCATCTTTCCTTCAGGCATGGTCAGCCACCACCTGAACCACCAGAGCTGCTCACTGCCCCTCACTTCCCAGTGATGACTTCACCTGCCTCTCAGACTGGCCCCTCACCCTTCCTAGCTCTGATAGGGCTGATGTGACGTCTTTGCCTTGCCTTCCCGGTCCCCTTGCCTTCAAACTCCAATTGTTTCTTTTGCAGTCCACTACATTTTGCCCAAGGGATACTCTGAGGAAGAATATAAAGCAACAGTTTCCAGTCTGTCAAAATCATCTAATGTTGAAACAGATCTTGTCTGTCGTCCTAAGACAGATACCTCTTTTTCTGTCCACTAGCCCAAGTCACCTTTAGCCACCTTTGGCTAACGCTGATTCTGCTCACCCTCTCTTATATTCTTTCTCTCTCTCTTTTTTTTGACAGTCTCACTATGTCACCCTCAGTAGAGTGTTGTGGTGTCACAGCTCACAGCAATCCCAAACTCTTGGGCTCAAGCAATTCTCTTGCCTCAGACTCCCAAGTAGCTGGGACTACAGGCACCCACGACAACTCTCAGCTATCTTTTGTTGCATTTGTCATTGCTAGTTAGTTGTATCGTGGGCTAGATGGCCCGGGGCAGGTTTGAACCCACCACCTTCAGTGTATGTGGCTGGCACCATAACCACTGTGCTATGAGTGCCGAGCCACCCTCTCTTATTTTCCTTGAGTTTATCAAGCATGTTCTCTTGGAGCTGAAACAAACCTGTATCTCCATCAGTAGAGTCTGCACTACTTGGAAAGTACCAGTAGAGCACTGACAATTTGGGGTTGGTGAAGTTGGTCGGGTCAGGCCTATTTGGTAAGCCTGGGTTCTGGTTGCCTAAGGCTGTGATCTTTGCTCCTGCCTGTGCATCAGAATCCCCTGGAAGCCTTGAATAGATGCTAACTCACACAGACCGCACCTAGACAACTGAAGTCACATTCCCCAGGTGATTCCAACAGTTGTAGGAGGCAAACCCTTAACTGTTCTTATTGGGGGGCGGTCCTCTTCATTCAGGCCTAAGAGGCTGAGTGGTTTCATAGACCATATCTGCACCCCCAAACTCAGGTGTCATTCCAGTGTGGCCTCTAGACCACTCTTCCCTCACTCAGTGAGATGGCTTTGGCCCCAGTCACTATTTATAATTCATAGTAGCTTAGATCTTTCTCACCTTTGTAGTGCCCCCTTTAAGAGAAATTGGGTGGAGGTTGGTCCCCAACTCCCTGTCCTGGCCTTGAGAACCACAAGTCACATTGGTCCAGTCCTTAGATTCACAAGGAAGTCTCTCTTCTTGCTGAATCAGTCAGTGTTATCAACAAGGTTCTTCTGGAAGCAGCAGGCCACACACATGTACACACAGAAAGAGTGTCAATAAGATATAGTATGTGTGTATGTTGATAGAAATATATACACATTCCGTATTATCAGTAATACAAGATGTCCCAAATTCTATAAAATATTTACAAAATATTCTCTATGTGTTGGCCACCCTTTGTAAAATTTTATAATAAATACTTAATAAATAAAGGTTCATTTAGCTACAATTCCCTGTTTTCCCTATGTAAGGTGACTTTAGAGGTGACTTTTGGGACATCTTGTATATAATGCAGAGATATGTTATATATGTATGTGCATATATGTGTACAAGATTTTAAGATGCTATATTCATATTTATTTAGAGAATTCTGTGCACATACTGTGTATTAAGAGGTCTACTTTTAAAAAACTGGCTCACATGACTGTGGGGCTGGCAAGTCTGGAGTTGGTCTGGCAGGCAGAACTCTGTTACAATCCAACACAGAATTCCTTCTTCTTCTGAAAACCTGAATTTTTGCTGTTAAGGCCTTCAGCTAATTGAATGAGGTCCAGCCAAATTTTTGAGGGTCATCTCTTTTACTTTCATCCACCTGGCTGTACACATTAGCTACATCTGTAAAATACCTGAAGGCAACTCTTAGACTTGTGTTTGCCCAAACTCAACAACGGGGAGCCACAGCCTCACCAGGTTGATGTTCACAATTTCACCGTCACAGCTGCTTTTCTTCTCTTTTGTTTTTATTTTTCCACTGTTCCTGTTATGAAAGCTAAGGGGAAGCATGTTTTCAAAATGCTCCTGCCCCTGCTTCACTTCCCAAGGAAATTAGGAACAGAATGTTCTTAAAACAGGCCCTTTCAGTCACCTTCCTGGCCTTTAGCTTTGTGGTGACACCCCTGGGACAAGAACAGATTCTCCCCCTGTGGTGAGCAGGGCAGGGCAGGGCTGCTCAGGCCTTCAGTGACCATGATTACAGCCCTCTGCTCATGTCTTCCCGGCCAAGCTTGACTCACTGGGCCACACCCTGCTGCCAAGTGGCCAGCAACTGATCTCTCAGTGGACAGTCCTGGGCCAAACTGTAGCTCAGGCGTTCTCCTGCTAAAAAAAGGAGTGTGAGAAGAAGGGCCTAACTTTTGTTCACAATAGCAAAAATAGAAGAGTGTTTCATTTTTTATATTCTGTAAATTATATATTACTGTTCATGAAATCAAATACAACTGACCACATGCATATGTGATTGTAGAATCAAGAAGGGAATCTCCAGCTTCATGAACTATCTTCCTGCTCTAATCTGTCCTGTATCCAATTCCTTGGGATGTGCCCAAGACTTTTCCAGGGCAATCTCCTTTAAAATGTCCCCTCCCCCTGCTCCCTGACCCTCTGGCACCACCTCTTGGTATAGAGCCCAACAGGGAGCAGCTGGCAGAGAGGGGCTGCCCAGTCGCAGAACCAGCCTCAGAGAGATTAGAGTGGGGCACAGCCAGGAGGAGGCCGTCCCTAGGAATGGGGAAGTGTGGTCAAAAAAACCTTGTTCAAGATATATGTAAGAATTTAAACTTCTATCTTGCATGTGAGAAAAAGATGTACCATTTTTTAATAGTTTTATTTCCTCTTTATTAGGTTTGCTGAGGAGGAAGGGGTGGAATGAGAATTTCTAAACCAACCATTCCTTGGAGAGGTACAGTGTCTTGGGGATATTATCTCATTAATAAAATAAATCATTGTTTCTGGTCAACAGCAGAGTGTGGAATGTATACATTAGGGGTCCTCAAACTTTTTAAACAGGGGGCCAGTTCACTATCCCTCAGACAATTGGAGGGCCGGACTATAGTTTAAAAAAAAAACCATGAGCAAATTCCTGAGCACACTGCACAAAGACATCCTAACTTCAGGGAAAAAAAGGCCCCCCTAAACTGCAAAATAAAAAAAAAAAAATAGACCTCCTAACGTCAAAAAAATAAATCCTAACTTGTTCTTACCTTTATCCTCAGGTAAGCACCAGAGACTAAGAGGAGGAGTCAAGAGACAGAGAGAAGGAGGGGAGTCGGAGAGTGCGGCACACATTCCACACCTGCACACTGCAGGCCCAGGAAGAATCGGCTGCTAAGCAGGACAGGCAGCGGCAGCAAAAACACCCAGCAGGCAAGTTAAATGTCCTCGGCAGGCCGTAGTTTGAGGACACCTGGTATACAGAGTTTATTATAATATAGTATTTAGTTAATAAAATAAATTTCTTATTCTTGGTTACCAACAGCATTCTGAAAAGTTCAGAATTTTCTGACTTTAACCCCAGAGACTGCTGGCATGCCAGCTGTATTGTTTAGAGGCCAGTCCACACGTCCACCCCACACTTGGTCAGCCAAGGCAGGTGCCATCTGATGTCCCTGTTCAACCAAGAGGGCCTTCGGCTGCCGTTTACTGGACTGGTTATGTAAGGCATCTCCTGGAAGCACAACAACCAAGGGCACACTTCAGGGCTTTTCCAGAGGTGTTTCAGCCTACATGCCAATGATTGCTTCTTGGCACAATGGACCCTTCACATGGTTTGGAAGGCAAAAGACCACATCACCAAAAATGGGGGGAGGAGATTTCAAGGCTTTTAGGAGGTATGACCTGTGACCCAGCACCAAAAGGGAGGTGGTGGGATTCAGTCAAGCAAAACTCACCTGCAGGTGAGACCAGGTACAAAGCACACAGTTATTTAATTCCAGGTAAATTTATCTGCCCTTTAGTACACCTATTTCAAATAAGGAATTTTCTCTGGAGCCATGAGTTAATTAAAACTCAAAATGGTCATATTTTATTTTTTACCAGCAGTTCTCTCCAGCTAACATGAGGAAACTTAACAAAGACAAGCACATTACACATTCCATTTCCCTGAGAAAAAACAACACTTTCCCCCAATTCCCTAAAGTTCCTTTTCTTATCTTTTCTTTACTATTATTAACAGAGTTTTAAAAATATTTGGGCAAGTAATTCATTGGCCAGTAAACTTAGCCTCCTACCGTAAGCTGCACCCTTAGTTCCTCCCTCCGGGTTCTTTTCTTCTCCTGTCTTCAGTCCCTTCTCTCTGTCCCCGATATCCTTGGCCTCTGCTTTTCTTTCTTGCCTTCTCCCTTCAAGCCTTTATTTGGCTCTAAGAATTCAGTAACCTTGTCCTTTCAGACGAATCCTAATTTCACAGCTCTGGCTCACATCCCGTTCCCAGACTCTCGTTAGAGACCTCCCTTTGTACACAGAAGAAATTCAGGTACAGAGTAACATCCAGCTCCATGAGGACCTGGGGAACCCCAGGAGATGACATATTCCAAGCCAGAGGCCTCACACCCAGAAACAGAAGCTGTGGTTTGCAGCACACCATTGGCACCCCGCCACCTAAAGGGATGTTCGATGACACACAAGCCCCGTGTGATGACTTTGCAATGAGGGCCAGTAAGAGACTGGATTTTTTACTTTATTTTAGGTTGTGGGAAATGTCTTTTCTTAAACACAATTTCATTGTTTTGGTAGGTCCATATTTTAATGTGACTTTTGAAAAATGTAGCATCTGAATCAAGAAGAGCTTGGTACAAGAAAAAAGGTATCTTAACAATTTTCGTATTGATTACACATTGAAACAATATTTTGAATATATGGGGCTAAATAAAATACATTATTAAAGTTTTTCACCTGTTTCTTTTACTTTTGATAACGTAGAAATTTTTAAATTGCATACAACAGCTCACAGTACTTTTCTTTTGAACAGTGTTGGTCAATGTGACGATGGGCCTTAAAATACCTCTGCACAGACAGTGAGGAGTGTGTGTGCGGGTGGAGTCCCGCAGCCCATGGGCAGCTGTGAGTGTCAGGGCTCCCGCAGCAGGAGTGTGACTCCAGGATGAGTCACTGGAATTGGAAGTCCCTAATTAATAAAGTTAACAAGGTAAGGCCTGTCATCATCAAAACCAATACAGAGCTGATAGAATTATTTTTGTTTGTAAAAATAACATAAAAGTTTGGTTGGGAAAATGTTGCACAGGTTCTGTGACCTGGAACAAATGAGGTGAGCTGGGGCCCCTTGCATCTTGGAGCAAGGCTCAAAGTGGATGGTTGGGCTGGTTCTATAACACCCCACTTCTCAGAGGTTCCCCTTCTGAGCCAGGCTGAAGCAGTCCCCAGGACATCCGCATTCTTTGTCTCAAAAAAAAAAAAAAAAAAAAAGGTTTCACTATGTCACCCTTGGTAGAGTGCCGTGGCATCACAGCTCACAGCAACCTCCAACTCTTGTGCTTAAGCAATACTCTGGAGCAGCTGGGACTATAGGCACCCACCACAACACCCGACTATTTTTTGGTTGCAGTTGCCACGGCTGTTTTTAGCTGGCCAGGGCCAGATTCAAATCCTCCACCCTCAGTATATGGGGCCGGCGCCCTACCCACTGAGCCACAGGCGCTGCCCGGGACATCTACATTCTGAAGTAAACCTCTCATATACACACAAGCTAGAAAGCAAAGCGACTACAAGAAAGGTCACTTGTGCCTACTTGCAAGTGAGTATGTGGGTATCTGAAAGAGTTTCATCAGAGACTTGTTTCTATCCCTAGGTTGAGAAGGTTGCAAGGAAGGGACCATTAGTATTTGCTTAGTTTTAATTGCCAAAGCTACTGACCAAACGTTGGTCGAATGGCTGAGTCAACTGAGACCAACTCCCCCACTGCCTGTGCAGCTGTGACCACGGAGCAGGTTCAGCGAGCTCAGGTTGAGCGCCTGTGCCCTCCTCCCCTCCCCCCCTCAGATTCTCTGTTCTTCCCTCTCTTCTCTTTTATGTTAGTTTTTTTTTTCTTTCTTTGTCACTAATCACTTTCCTAATGCCTTATTTCTGTCCATGGAACCACTCTTTTATTATCCAAACTTAAAATTATTTTGAATTCTCCTTTTTTTCTTTTTTTCTCATATTAAAACAATCTCCAAGTTTCCACATTAAAACAATCAAAAACCTTCCCATAAAGAACATCCCAGAACCAGATGGTCTCATTATGAATTGTACCAAAAATTAAGAAAAATTAACATCAATCCTTCCCAAATTCTTTTGAACAATTAAAAAAGAAGAAACACTTCAAACACATTCTAAGAAGCCAACATTACTAAGCAAGGCAATGACATTATAAGAAAATAAAACTATAAATCAATATCCATGATGAATATTTACACAAAAGTCCTATACAAAATACTAGGAAACAAAATGCAACAGGACATCGTGAAGATTATATGTTATGACCAAATGGGATTTATTTCTGCAATGCAAGGATAGCTTGACATATGAATATCAACCAGTGGAATGTACCACCCAACAGAGCAAAGGGGAAAATCCCACATGATTCTCACTGGGTGCTGAAAAAGCATTTGACAAAATTAAACAATCTTTCCTGATTAAAAAAAAGACTATGTATATGCTACATTTTCTTTATTCACATATCAATTGATGGGTACTTAGTGTGATTCTGTATCTCTACTTAGCCATAAAAAGAAATGCAATAATGTCATTTGCAGCAACTAGATGGAACTGGAGAACATTACCTTAAGTGAAGTATCTCAGAAATGGAAAGACAAACACCACATTTCTCCTTAACAGGTGGGAGCTAAACGATTGGGTACACACGGTCATAAAGTGGTATAAAGCAGTGGTTCCACCCTTTCAGGCACTTGGGTACAGTTTCGCAGCAGAGAGCTTTTCCATGGGCAGGGGAATGGGGATGGAAGGCTGGGGAGTGGCGTCAGATTCCCGTCAGGGGTGCACAACCTAGATCCCTCACAGGTGCAGTGAACAGCAGGGTTTGCACTCCTGTAAGAATCTACTGCTGCTCCTCATTTTACAGGAGGCAGCGCTGCTGTGAGCAATGGGGACCAGCTGCAAATAAAGACGAAGCTTTGCTTGCTCACCCCCTGCTGTGTGACTCAGTTCCTAGCAGACCATGGACTGGTGCCATGGACGGAGATTGGAGACCAAAGGTATAAAGGGCATTGAAAACTAACAAGGAGGGAGGGTGGAAGAGAGGTACCCCCCTTACCTCTGGGGGTACTATGTACTCTATTCCAGTGGCAGGCACACTAAAAGCCCTGACTCCACTTTTCTGTAATTCACAGATGTAAGAAGGACACTTGTGCCCCCTAATATTGTGAAACAAAGATTATACTTAAAAAGACTCAAGGAAACTATCTCAACAGAATAAAAGCCAGATATGAAAATCCCATAGCTAACATGATACTCAGTTGTGAAAGGCTAAAAGTTCCTCCTCTAAAATCAGAAACAAGACAAGGATGCCCACTCTTTCCATTTCTATATAACAGTGTTGGAAATCCTAACCAGAACAATTAGGCAAGAAAAAAGCAATAAAAGGCATCCAAATTGGAAAGGAAGAAATAAAATCATTTATGTTCACAAGTGGCATGACCTTACATATGGAAAACACTTGCGCACACACACAGTTGAAAGTAATAAATTCAGCAAAGTAGAAGATGCACAATCAACACACAAAAATCAGTTGTGTTTCTATACATTAACAAATGAGCAATCCAAAAATGGAATTAAGAAAATAATTACATTTATAAAACCATCAAAAAGAATAAAATACTTAGAAATAAACTTAAGCAAGGAAGAAAAAGACCTGAATAGCGTAACTATAAAAGTGTCGAAAGAAATTTTAAAATGCCTAAATAAATGGAAAGATTAAAAAGTTTATGCTCATGGATTAAAAGATGTCAACATTGCCCAAACTGACCTACAGATTCAATGTAATCACTATAAAAATCCTGATGACTATTTGGTTGCAGAAATTGAAAAATCCACCCCAAAATGTATATGTAATCTCAAAAAACCCAGAATAGCCAAACAATTTAGAAAAAGAAAAATATCAAGTTAGAAGTTTCATACTTCTGACTTCAAAACTTACTAAAAAGCTACAGTACAGGCAGTCCTAGAGTTACAGACGTCTGATTTACATAGGACTTGCCCTTAAGAACATAGGCTATTACAGGTAATAGGTACATGTGCCTATTCCAACTTACATCAATTTAACTAAAGACACTACAACAACATGAAAAGGCAACTCACAAAAAAAGGAGAACATACTTGCAAATGTCACAGCTGACAAGTGGTTAATAGGCAGAATGTGTAAAGAACTCCTACAGGTCAACAACAAAAATGAAATAACTTGACCAAAAATGGGCAATGGATTTGAATACATTTCTCTAAAGAAGATACATAAATGGCCAAAGTGCCCGTGCAAAGATGCTCAACATCACAAATCATTAGGGAAGTGCAAATCAAAACCACCGTGAGATGCCGCCTCATGCCCCTGACACGGCTGCTCTCACGGTGTGACGGAGTCAGCACCCTTCTGCACTACTCATGGGAATGTGAAATGGTGAGGCGGCTCTGGAAAACTTATGGCAGTTTCTCAAAAAGTTAAAAATGGAATTAGCATTTGATCCAAATTTCACTTGTGGGTACATACCCAAGAGCGGTGGAAGCAGAGACTCTAAATTCCACTTGTGGGTATATATCCAAGAGCAGTAGAAGCAGAGACTCTAACAGATATTTGTATACTGTGTTCACAGCAGCAATACTCACAATAGCCAAAGGTGGAAACGGCCCAAGTGTCTTTGGATGTGTGAACAAATAAACAAAATATGCTTTTTACATATTATTTAGCCTTAAAAATGAAAGGAATTCTAACATTTGCCACAACATGGATGAACCTTAAAGAATGTCTGCCAAATGACACAAACCAGTCGACAGAAAGGACAAATCCCGGTGAACACGTTCATGTGAGGTTCCCAGGGCAGACAAATTCACAGGAACAGAAAGCAGAATGGTACTTTCCAGGGGTTGAAAATGAGAGTAGGAGTTATCGTTTAAGGAATTTCAGTTTGGGAAGATGAAAAAGTTCTGGAGATGGATTGAAGTGATGTTTGCATGACAGCGTGACCCTGCTTGACACCACTGAACTATCTACTTACTAATGATTTAAGCATGAAATATTTACGTACATTTTAGCACTAAAAGTAAAAAAAAAAAAAAATCTTTACATTCAGCCAAATTACTTTTGTCATCAGAGCGTCTCTTGCATCAGTCACATCCTTTCTGCCACAGTCTTGAGCCCTGAACCTTCCACTTTATGCCTCAAACAGCTCCCTAAGCTCACTAAGGTTAGAAAGACCAGGCCTAGGGACCTGCCTTGGAGCCTGGCAGGCTTGGAGCATTGGCTTCTGTCCCCTGGCAGGCCTGTTCTTCCTCTCTGCAGGGTCTGCCTTGGTTGGGATCCAGAGAAGTCCCAGTGAGAAGCAGGACCCGTGCTGGCTCTTCCAGTAAGAGCCCTTTCGGTTCTCAAAAACAATACTTGAAGTTGCAGGCAGGACTTTCTCCTGGTGGGTGTGTTTCGGACAGGTGACTGAGAAGTCCCCCTGAAGATTCCCAGAGGCTCCTTCTGCTGGCTGGCACATCCCCCAGTGCCAGGGATGTGATCCCAAGCTCCTTGAACCCTCTGCCTGCTGGTTTCCAATGGCAGCCTACAGGTGGGCCCTGCTGGACCCACCAGCATCACCTGAGCATTTGCTGCAGACACTTCCCCTATTGTCCCCCTAGAGGTCAGATGAGCCTTCAGTGTCCATGGTGAGTTTGATGGGCAGTCAGATTTAAAAATTATTGATAATGACGAGGAAAGATGAGTAAAGCCCACTGCAAGTGACTTATAATTTGGAGTTAGAGGATTCAAGTTTAAGTCAGGGGGCTTGGTGGTCTCCCTGTTGCATAAGGATCAAACAAGTCCTTGGAGGTCCATGTCTGGACCCAAGCAGGGAGTGAGATCAGCCAGGACTCTAGGACTCCACGGACACAGTGAAACCTGCCCCAGGGCTGAATTCTGTGCTCTGAGCTTTTACCAAGGAGGCCTTTGTTGTTTGTATTTCATTTTTGTGGTGATGCAGTGCAGGTGCCTGCCAACAGGCCATGGTGAGCGTTGCTATGAATTCAGTTTTGCAAAGCAGTCTCAGGAGATGGGGACATGTAAGATCTGTAGAAAAATGCCCTGTGACAGAAAAGGGAGCACAAAGCAGGCCCAGCACAGAAGCTCTGAAGGCAAATTCCACACTGCAGAATTTGGGAAGACTCCAGAGTAAAGCTCTTGAAATGCATTTTAGTAGGAACCGTCCCTGGTGGTTCAGACCATTTGATGCAGAAAGCCTAAAGACCAGGGCCACAGCCACTCCTGGCGTGACTCAGTGAGCTCCCAGAAATATTTCTCTCCTTCCACCTGCGCCTCCACTTCCCACCCCTACAGCCTGCCCCATCCCAAACCCACCTGCCCCTGGCCCCTAGGATCATCGCCTTGTTGGCTCTGACAGCTTCTCTTGAATTCAAAGGGATGCAAAAAAGCTGGAAATTATTATTTCTGGCAGACTTATGTGTGCACATGATTGAAATTGCAGATGAGCTTGGAATACAAAACAAAGTCTCCACCTGCGCCAAGTCTCTGTCCCAGGTCCCAACAGCAGGCTACTGTGTTCTGATTGTTAGAGTGTCTTCCTCACAACACATCTAGGTCATCAGCCAACCTCACTAGAACAGGATTTGCCAATTTTGACAGTATCAGCCAGACTCTGAGGGTAACAGACAGAGACTGACAGACACACCCAGGCATAACCCCACCTTCAACATTGTATTTAGATTTTAATACTTCTATAGGTTATCTTTTAACTTGAAACAACATATAAGGACATTAGAGAAATATATTCCAAATCTAATCCCTTAACCTGAATTCCTGTGTACTATGGTGAGGCTTAGGAAGGTCAGTCACTCAGTCAAGAGTCGCCAACGTGCCTGGAAAGGTAAAGAAGGTAGGCAGTAGACTGAGCCAGAGGTTGATCTCTAACTAACACTAATCATGGAAAATTTGGCTGACCTGATGGAAACTATTGCCAGAGATCTGACAAGGACCTGAACAGAACTGGCACGAGGAGAAAGCAGCTTTTATCCATGCCTGGGCAACCATCAGGGCAGGCAGAAAGGACACAGTTGTCAGACTCGCCAAAAGGAGTGAGGTGAACATCACCCCAAACTGTCAAAGTGAAAGACACTAGGGACACAGAGTACAGTTTGCACAGAGCAGGGCGGCCTCCAGTGCCTCTCCAGAAAGGGCTTACGGTCACGGGCACCATGCAGATACAAAGCAATGTGGCTGGAATGGAGGTTTCAATTTGATTTGATTCTTTATGATTGTTGGAATGGAATTGAGGGTATCAGCTGGAGAGTGTATTTGCTTGTCCTTCATTTTATTATACATAAGACCTTTTCTCTCAGAGGGTCTTAAGAGTCCAGATATAAGCAGAGCCCACCATAAGAGGTCACACAGCATCACTGTATGTGACCCTCATTTGGATGTGACCACAAACCATGTTATAGGTGAAGGAAGGAGCATAGGCATACTGGGAGCCAGGCATCACAGCTTCAAGGTCAGTACACAAAGAGTATAGGAATAGGTGGCACATTTCTTAAATTGATCAAAGCCATCTATAACAAACCCACAGCTAACATTTTATGGAATGGAGTAAAACTGAAAGCTTTTCCACTCAGAACTGGAGCAAGATAAGGTTGTCCTCTATCACCACTACTATTCAACATACTTCTGGAAATTCTAGCCAATACAATTAGGCAAGAGAAGGGTATCCAAATGGGAGCAGAGGAGGCAAAACTCTCCCTCTTTGCTGTCAACATGATCTTATACTTAGATAATCCCGAAGACTTAACCACAAGACTCCTGGAAGTGATCAAGAAATAGAGTAATTTCTCAGGATAGAAAATCAATGTACACAAGTCAGTAGCTTTGTATATTCCAATAATAGCCAACATGAGAAGGTAATCAAGAACACAATTCTCTCTGCAGTAACCTCAAAAAAATGAAATACCTAGGAATATACCTAATAAAAGAGATGAAGGGACTCTGCAAAGAAAATTACAAAATCCTAAGAAAAGAAATAGCAGAAGATATTAACAAATAGAAGAAAATACTATGCTTGCGGCTGGGAAGAATCAACATTGTTAAAATGTCTATACTTCCCAAAGCAATCTACAGATTCAATGCAATCCCCATTAAGATACCAACATCGCCCTTTCATGATTTGGAAAAAAATAATTTTTTATTTTGTATAGAACCAGAAAAAACTCCATATAGCCAAGGAAATTCTCAGTAATAAAAACAAAGTCAGGGTTATCTCCTTACTAGATTTTAGTTTATACTACAAGCCCACAGTGATCAAAACAGCACAAAAATAGAGACATTGACATTTGGAACCAAATAGAAAATCATGAGATGAAACTAACATCTTACAGCCACCTGATCTTTGATAAACCAAACAAGAACATACACTGAGAAAAGAATCCCCATTCAGTGAATGGTGCAGGAGAACTGGATAACCACATGTAAAATACTAAAACCAGACCCATACCTCTCACCACTTACAAAAATTGATTCAAGATGGATAAAAGATTTAAACCAAAGGCATGAAACAATAAAAATCCTTGAAGAAAATGTGGGGGAAACACTGGAAGATATTGGCTTGGGGAAAGATTATATGAAGACTTCAGTGGCAATTGCAACAACAACAAAAATAAACAAATGGGACTTAATTAAACTGAAAAGCTTCTGTACAGCTAAGGAGACAACAACCAAAGCAAATAGACAACCTTCAGAATGGAAAAACATATTTGCATATTATGAATCAGACAAAAGATTGATAACTGGGATCTACAGAGAACTCAAATGAATCAACAAAAAAAGATCAAACAATCTCATATATCACTGGGCAAGAGACATGAATAGAACCTTATAAAGACAATAAAAATAAATAAATAAATAAAAAGAAGACAGATGAATGGCTAATAAACATATGAAAAAATGCTGATCATCTGTAATGATTAGAGAAATACAAATCAAAAGTACCCTGAGATATCACTTAACCCCAGGGAGAATGGCCCACATCACAAAGTTTTAAAACTGCAGATGCTGGTGTGGACCATTCCACAGTAGAGAGAAAGGAACACTTTTTCACTGCTGGTGGTACTGTAACCTTTTTGGAAAGAAGTATGGAGAATCTTCAAAGAACTCAAATTAAACCTCCCATGTGTTCCTGCAATCCCATTACTACACATCTACCCAGAAGGAAAAAAAATCATTTTATCATAAGAACTTTTGCACTAGACTGTTTATGGCAACTCAATTTACAATCACCAAAACGTGGAAACAACCCAAATGCCCACAGACCCAGGAATGGATTAACAAGCTGTGGTGTATGTATACCATGAAATACTATTCAGCCACTTAAAAAGACAGAGGCTTTACATCTTTTGCATTAACCTGGATGGAGGTGGAACACATTCTTCTTTGTAAAGCATCACAAGAACAGAGAAGCAAGAATCCAATTAGTACTCCATTCTAATATAAAGGCAGTAGATGAGTTAATATAATGGGTGGGAGAGTAGGGGACTGAGGGACTGGGGAGAGGGGAGGAGGGAGGGGGATGGGAACACAGTGTATATAACACACCTCTTGGGGGGTGGGATACAAGTATAAGAGGGACTTTGGCTAACAAATTCAATCAGTGTAACCTAATTCTATGTACTCTCAATGAAACCCAAACAATTAAAAAATTCTTAATATTAATAGATTAAAGAAAAAACATAGTTTAATAGATGCCAGAAAAGCATTTAATAAAAATCAAAATTCATTAATCATTTTTTTAATTATTAATATTAAGAATAAGAGAAACCACTTTCAACTTATAAAAATAATTCTATAAAAAACTTATAGGAAACATACTTAATGGTAAAACATTGAACATTTTCCTTTTCAGGAAAGGAACAAGCCAAGAATGACTCTCATTGCCTCTGCTGTTCAATATTGTAATATTGTATTAAAACCAGTAGCACACTAGTTGTTTTTCAGAATGTGTTGAACTCTTTGCTGCAAGTGGCAGGCTGTGAGTTGTGTTCTGTGATTCTCCCATGGGGCCTTCTCCGCCTAAGCACCAAATATGTTGTGCTTGCTGTGATTTTGTAGAGGTGGAGCACCTGACTTTGGAAGATCCAGTGACCACATGACTAGACTTAGTTATGACAGGCTGGATCCTATCAGACAAACCAAAGTCAGGCTCCAAAGTCCATCTTAACATGAGAGAGGTAGATCACAAATGGAGCCTGAGTAGACCAGTAGTCCCTGCCCTCATGGCACCCCACCCCTGACTGCCTCTCAGTTCATTCCCGTGGATAAATGGGAAGCCAAACAAGGAGTAACAAGCCCGAGACTGGTTACAGATGGGCAGGCATAATATATCAGTGCTGGACTCGAGCCTCATTCGGGTGGATTTATAAGATGGTGGTTTGGAAAAATCTCTCTGCTGGGTGGAGCTTTCAGTGTCATACCTCTCCTCATCCACTTTGTTTGTAAAGAGAAACAACCCGAGGTTAAAATACATTCCAACTCATGAGCAATGGCCGTTGGCCTTCTGCTGGCAAGGGACCTAAAAGAGAAAAGACTGGAAGATAGATGTGAGACAAAGAGGCCTCACGTAGGTGCATGTGGACAGACACAGGACTGCGCAGAAAGTGTGAAGCTTAGAAGCCCACATGGATGCTACAGAAAACACTGGCCATGGAAGAGCCACCAGAGAAAATGTTTCAGCCGGTTCATGTCTTCCAGCCTCTGTCATTGGCAGCACCAGTGCTAGTGAGAAACACATGAATGAAATGGTCACAGCAGCAGAGATGGAAACTGTACGCAGGCCCAATGTGTGAACTCTGCTTACATTGTGTCACATCCCCCACACCCCAGAAACTGTCAGCATCCCTGGAGTCCCTGGTCATCCCTGGAGTCCCTGGAGTCCCTGGAGTCCATGGTCATATCACATCCCCCACCCAGACACTATCAGCATCACAGGAGTCCCTGGTCGTGTCACATTCCTCTCCCCTGAACACTATTAGCATCACAGGAGTCGCGGGTCGTATCACATCCCCCCAGACACTGTCAGCATCACAGGAGTCACTGGTCATATCACATCCTCTCAGACACTGTCAGCTTCCCTGGAGTCACCAGTCGTATCACATTCCCCCCCACCCACAAACACTGTTAGCATCACAGGAGTCACAGGTCATATCACATCCCCCACCCAGACACTGTCAGCATCACAGGAGTCCCTGGTCATGTCACATCCCCCCTCCCAAACACTGTTAGCATCACAGGAGTCACTGGTCATATCACATCCCCCAGACAATGTCAGCATCACAGGAGTCACTGCTCATATCACGTCCCCCCCCCCCTTAGAGACTGTCAGCAGCCCTGGAACCTCCGTGTAAGATATAGATGTAGTGCCATGTTGGAGGCGAGGATGAGAGTCATCTCCTACATGCAGTACACGCATCAAAGCAAAGACCTTTATATCACTCTGTATCTTCAACAGAGGAAATGCCTGGGTCCAAAAATGAAGGCCTAGAAGCAGAATTGCCCTGCTTGACATTACTTCTAATGGTACATCGGGGAAATTGAGCTTTTAGACCTGGCTGCATTCTAAAGAGGACTAAGAGTCAAATCATAGTGACAAAATTAGTGGAACCAATTGCAAAACAGATCTACAAATTTATTTATTTAAATTAAAAATTGATAGACAAAGAAAATAACATTTCTGCTGACCTTTGAGCTTTTCTTCCTTCAATCCCAAAACCAAGAAGCCCTCCATTGAGGAAGCCAAGTAATTTACATTTTTCAGCATCAGTAGAAATTTTCCAAAAGTGAAAACACTGAAATAAACCATTTATTTGTGTGCTAAGCTTTTATGAGCTTCCCTTCTCTAAGCAAATACTCTACAAGAAAAACCCCAACATACTGAAGAATTTATGCATCTTTGGAACCTGGCTCATATGAGTCTGAGCTATTTATTCTGGTCTGTCTCACAATTGTTCAAGCGCTGACAGGAATAATGCCATATTTAAACTAGCTAGGGCTAAATTATAGAAGCGGAAAGCTGACAGTGCATATGTGTGTGTGTGCGCTCACATACATGGATATACAACCCTAGATTCCCGCCTCTTCTCTGTCAATCACCCTCCACTGATGTCGCCAGGCCCCACACACTGCCTGGTGCCTCCACTGTGTGACTGTATCAGACTTTTTATTTCTTTATATTAAGACATTCACTGAAATAATTTTGTTCTCTTAATGTGTTTTGTAATGACCACTATCTTTTTTACTAGTTGTTGAATCTGAGGCGATATGCCTTAGAGTTGGGCAAATCTGATTCATTGACTTGACCTAGATTGTATGTTTGCTCACTTGTGAAATGAGGCTAATATTGCCCATGTAGAGTTTTGACTGATATATTTTGAGTGTTTGTGGGTATGAAATGAGATATGTGTGTAAGTTCTTAAAATGGTGCCTGGCACGCTGTGAGGATCACTGTGAATTCATCCCCCTGGTGAGAAGTTGGGTCTCCAAAAACTATCAGAAGACCAAAAGCTTCAGAAACTGTTACTGACAAATTTCAAGATGATTCTGTGCAGTTCTATAAAACCTCTCTTACTTCAACCAAATGATCCTAAAATGTTTTCAATGTAGTTTGGCAAGTGACACTGTCACTATTTATTTATTTATTTATTTATTGAGACAGAGTCTTAAGCTGTCACACTTGGTAGAGTGCCATGGCATCGCAGCTCACAGCATCCTCAAACTCTTGGGGCTCAAGTGATTCTCTTGCCTCAGCCTCCCAAGTAGCTGGGACTACAGGCGGCTGCCATAAAGCCTGGCTATTTTTTGGTTGCAGTTGTCATTGTTGCTTAGCAGGCCTGGGCCAGGTTCGAACCCACCAGCCTTGGTGTATGTGGATGGTGCCATAACCACTGTGCTATGGACACAGAGCCACAAAAAATTTTTTAAAGGAAAAAAAAGAGATGAAAGTTCTCAATATAGTAATAATTTCAAATTTGAACAAATAGTACAATAAATGTCATATATCCTCTACCTATATTCCAGAATCATCATTTTCCACATTTACTTTGCTTTTTTCTCTTTGTCTATCCATTTTTTTCTTGATGACATATTGGAAAGTATGACATACGTTACCTTTGTAAGCATAAACAATATTATGACAGCCTTCTCTAAATGAAAATTTGAATATAAATCAAGTCTTGAGTGAGGAGGAAAACAGCTACCTTCCTCCTCCAGCTCAAAAGCACAAATATTCCTGGACCACATAAGCTTGGGGTCAGACTGTGCTGCTCCTCAGAAAAGGAATGGCTTCCCAGGACAGTGGGCCAGGTTTCACTCTAAGGCTGCATTAGCGCTCACCTCCAGATCAGTCTGTGAATGTGAGACTGGTGACAGCAGCAGGTGCCTGTCGTGATTGTCTTGTGTGAACCCCTGAGACAAAAATGATGGGGAGTTCATCAGCATGTTGTTTTCTCCCACAACCAAGCGCATTATTGAGTGAATAAAGTTAGTGAGATTTCTGAGCAGCATTGAGGCACCTCTTCTGTAACAAAATGCACTGCTACCTTCTAACTTTACTTTTGCTAACCAGGCAGAATAGAACACACAAGTCCATATTTAAGTAGATATAGGTGAAATAAAAATAGTGCCATTCATTGAGCACCCATTTTTATGCTAATCGATACAGGTTTGATGGGATTTTTTAATGTAATTTATTTTGTGATTACACATATAAGGTGAATAAATTTCAGACCACACACTCAGGTGCAAATCAGGCTTCACTGTTTTCATGTAACTCAAGTTAATATCTGTTTTGAGACTTTATTCGCTGGAAGTGGCAAAAATATCTCACATAGCTGGATGTTTTCTCATATTTCCTTCCTCTCCCTGCCTTAGGGAAAAAAAATTTCCTGTCTAGCAGCATGAAAGAGAAGAGATGTTCAATTCTCTCATTCTTGTGTCTTTCCCAAATATTTTGTGTGCTGAAGATTTGTTGTTACCCTCCCCAAGGTCATCAGACTTTGGAGGCCAGAAATCATTCTTTTTCTCTTCTCTCATCCTAACAAAGAATTCCCCAGAAAAGATATGCATAACAATGACCTAAATGCTTGAATAGGAAACAGAGCAAATGGGAGAAAGTTATTACTATTTCAAAAATAACACTCTGCCCTCACATCATTGTGTCAGTCAGGTTTCTTAGATACGAACACATTGAATAATTTAAATATAAAGACAATATGTTAAAAGATATGTAGGTAGCTCACAAGATCTCAGGAAGGTTAGCAGAACCAGACTTAGAGCATGAAAATAAATTATGAAAGGCATCCAAAATTATACAACAAGAGTGATTCATACCATGAAGATACTACCCCTGCTGGCTCCGACATGCACATATGTCCCTGACAACATTGACGCTGGACAGCTGGCGTTATGCCCCCCGCTATGAAGCTCATATAGTTTCTCCTGCTGCTTCTTCCTCACTAGAATGGATCTGGGGGAGTCCTTGTTTCATGACATCAGTAATTCCTGAGTCAAAGTCCAGCGTGGGTGCATCTGAAATGTGAATAGCACAGCCTAGAATGCGGCCTTGCCCTGCCCTAAGGAAAGACCAGGAAACGGTTCTCTGCTTCAGGGGTAGGAGTCGGTGCTGCTTTCCACTATGACTCCTGAGATAGGTAATTCCCTAAACCCAGTATATTTGGCCCAGATTGTACCACACACTGCTTGTCCACTAGGCCCCAACCATGTGCCCCATTGCCCTGCCAGAGCAACACAATAAGGGCTCACACGCTTCCTGCAATCAAACAGCCCCGTGCCAACACTGTCACCCCACCTCATTCCATCACTGTCTCTGCACACACCCCTTTTCTCCAAAGGCTAGCCAGAGGAACCATGTCCCAGACAGACAGGGCAGTCTTACAGGTAGACTTTGATCAATAAGTGATAAGAGGCGGAAAGAACTAGTGAACCTCTTGCTGCTCTTTTCTTCAAAGTGTTCTAAGGTTCAGTGGTTCTATGAGAGTGGTTCTCTGAAGCTTTCCCCAGGGCCAACAGCAACCAGCAGTGTGTTTTGAGTGTGGTCCCACATCTCCCTGTTCTGGTTTCCCCTCCTCTCCTGCCTCACTCCCTTTTTATTCTTGTTCTTGCATCCCTGAGATTTGAATAAAGCATTGGCAAGTGTCTCAGTTAGGGCTGGTAGAACAAAGTACCATGACTGTGTAGCTCGTGAACAGAGACATTGATTTCTCACAGGTCTAGATCCAGGCACCAGAGGTTTGGTGCACGGTTAGAGTGCCCTTCCTGACTCACAGAGGGGCCTCCGGGTCTTCATATGGAGGAAGAGCCAAACTAGCTCCCTTGGACCCATTTTATAGGGGCACTAATCTCATTACCTCCCCAAAGGGCTTACCTTCCAATACTATCAGCTCAAGGCTTAGAATTCCAACATAGGAATTGGGGTGGTGGTGTGCGGGGGACACAAACATTCAGACCACAGGAGCTAGTCAGCTTTGCCTCCAACTTCGTGTCCCAGGGAATAGGCTGAGACACACGATGAAGGGAAGGGGGGTCAAGACATTACAACAGTTGCTGCACTCACCACAGCTCTGAAGGTTCGATCCGTCTTATAGATGAGAAAACTGAGGCTTGCAAGGGTTTAATCATCTCTTGGAGTTGACATTACCAGTTATGCCGTCACTAGGATTCAAAACCAAATCAGAATGACTCAGCCACTCGCTTTCCTGGCTGCCTCAGTGCCTGTGCCCAATACTGCATAGCCCCGTGGACACAGATGTGGACACATAGGAAGGTGTTTGCAACCTCTGCAGCTATAAGAATAGATACCTTCTACAAAGCTCAAACTAAAGCCAATGACCCTGTGTGGTTTTCATCACACCCTTGTCTACTAGGGCCCCAGAGAAGGTTTGGTGCTTATCTGACCCAATTATCCAAACATGCCCACTTTTTTTTTCTTTATAACAGAGCTGTTGGGTAGGCTTAGTTTTAAATACATATAGCAATCTTAGGGCAAGATTAAAGAAAGTGAAACAGGATTTAAGAGTCACAGAAGAGCCTTTATATTCGTAAGGCAGTGTCATCTGGAGATTTCACACCCAGAGTTTGGAGTCAGATGCCAATTCAAGGCAAACTGTCTAAGTCCTCAGGCCTCAGTGTGCTCATCTGCAAGTGGGGATGGTTCTAGTCTCATTTGGCCCATTGCTAAGTATTTAGTAAATGTAGATTTTTTTTTAAAAGAAGATACTGCCATTATTAGAACAGCAGTATGAAAGGGTCCAGTACTTTCTGGCTACATTTCCTATATTTTGGTAACACTCACATTAAAAGCTTCATCTTCATAACATAGAATCTATAACACATCAGTCCCCAGCACCCTTGCAGGATGTGGGCATGAGACCTTCCCTCTATCTGTGCAGGACTTCAAACTGGAAGTGAGAGACCTAACGAGAAAGAAACTCTGAATGGGACATTTTGCTGACACACTGGCAACACAGAGGGATAGCTTTGCAGCAATAGTAAAGTTGATATCTTGGCTTCTATTTCCAACAAAATCAGGCTGCTGACATGCATGGAACAGGTGAGAGTATCAATGCCAGGTAAGTTTTGATATATACCTGTTCTGAAGTATGGTGCTGAGTATCTTAGCATCAGCCTGTTTCTCTAACCCTGCAATTAATTCCATGGGTTACTTAATGTCTTTTTAAAAATCCCTTTTCACTGGCTCGGCTCCTGTAGCACAGTGGTTATGGCGCCAGCCGTACACCGAGGCTGGAGGATTTAAACCCAGCTCAGGCCAGCTAAACACCAATGACAACTGCAACAACAATAACAAAAATAGCCGGACATTGTGGTGGGGTGCCTGTAGGCCTGTAGTGCCAGCTACTTGGGAGGCTGAAGCAAGAGAACCACTTAAGCCGAAGAGTTGAAGGTTGCTGTGAGCTGTGACACCACAGGACTGTACCCAGGGTGACAAAGTGAGACTTTATCTCCAAATAAAAACCTTTCCCCTGCTTAACAGAACCAGAGTGTATTCTTTCTTTGCAACTAACAAACCTTCTAGTGACAGAGGAGTGAACATATGTCATACTACGTTAAAGATATTCTTACATCATTAGTATTTTCATTTTACAGATGAAGAAACTAATGCTTAGAAAGGTTAAATGATAAAAATCCTGATTTAGGTTATATTCTTTTCATCTTCAAACTTCAGATCTTTCTGCATTTTCCAGGAAAGACGTTTCATGAGGGTCTGCATGCCCCCTACACACACCTGACCTTCCGTGGAACCTGATAGGCCCAAAGTTCTATTAGGAATCTGTTCTTCTCTGGGGTCACTACTGAACCATGTCATCCTTAGAACAGAACATCGGATTCTGAGAAGTTAGAAAGTGTGGGTTGGACTCATTAGTGAGCATTAAAATGAATCACCAAGAAAAATTACAGAGCAATTCTGTACGAGGACAAGGAGGATGTGCCGTGAGGGGCTGAGCTGGGTTAGCACATTCCTAACCGATAATGGCTGAAAAGCTTGGGTCAGCAGGTGTGGCAATCGCAAAGGATTAAAAATGATACATTTCTGAATTTTCAAACAAATCTGTTTTTGAAAGTATTTTTAAACCCCAAATAGCAAACCTCCTCAGCAATAGAACAAGGTTAGTATTTAGGATTTCCTGTTGATACACCATGAAATCCTACTTTTATGTTAAAAAATTGATACAGAAAATAATTAGATACTGTTTATAGAATAGCTAGAAAATACTACAGTTTTTCTGGACAAAAGATTTGGAAAATCAGAATTCATTTGGTATAACGAAGTATGGCTCCGTCACAATATGATGCTAATTATTCTGTTTGGCAGTTTCATGGACAGACCACCAAACCGCATGTCCATTGTAGGAGCACCTGACACTAGTAAAGGATTGGAGAGGAGTGAGGAAAAACCATCATTCTTCAGGTCTAAAACTCACAGAAAATAGTCAATTTTTCTATGATTGTGCCTCTATATGGCAAATTCACAAAACACCCAGAACCACACTGCCTTTACAGAGGGTGATGGAGTCCCAAGTGAAACAACTGAAACCCTAACAATGAACAGCACACTCCCTTTACGTCTCCCCTTCATCTGTCCTGCATTATTAGTAAGAAGACCCGACCGACTGCTTCTTATGCAGTGGTAGCGTTTGCCCTCTTCTTTCATAAACTCCACTGTGGCATCGTGATAAGAATTACAGCATTCCTGGCACAGTTAGTATGTAGTAAGTACCAGGCTAAACCCTCTCATATATTTATATTTAATCCCTACCAACATCCCATGAAGTGGGTACAGTTACATAATAAGTCAAAGATGACCTCTGTGCATCTCCGAAGCTGAGAACAGTAAAAGCCTGTTGGTGAAAAAATGCTCATCATCCTTAATCATCAGAGAAATGCAAATCAGAACTACTTTGAGATATCCTCTAACTCCAGTAAGATTAGCCCACATCACAAAATCCCAAACCAGAGATGTTGCCATGGATGTGGAGAAAAGGGAACACTTCTGCACTGCTGGTGGGAATGCACACTACTCCATTCCTTTTGGAAAGAAGTTTGGAGAACACTTAGGGATCTAAAAACAGACCTGCCATTCGATCCTACAATTTCTCTACTAGGTATATATCCAGAAGACGAGAAATCACATTATAACAAAGATATCTGTACCAGAATGTTTGTTGCAGCCCAATTCATAATTGCTAAGTCATGGAAGAAGCCCAAGTCCCATTGACCCAAGAATGGATTAATAAATTGTGGTATATGTACACCATGGAATATTATGCAGCCTTAAAAAAGATGGAGACTCTACCTCTTTCAGTTTACATGGATGGAGCTGGAACATATTCTTCTTAGCAAAGTATCTCAAGAATGGAAGGAAAAGTATCCAAGGTACTCAGCCCTACTATGAATCCAATTTATAGCTTTCATATGAAAGCTATAACCCAATTATAAACCAAGAATATGGGGAAAGGGGAGAGGGAGGAGATGGGGGTAGGATGAGTGGAGGGAGGGTAACCGGTGAGACCACACCTACAGTGCATTTTACAAGGGTACATCTGAAATTTGCTAAATGTGAATATAAATGTCTTAACACAATAACTAAGAAAATGCTGTGAAGGCTATGTTAACTAGTTTGATAAAAATATTTCAAATTGCATATAAAACCAGCATATTGTACCCCATGATTGTGTTAATGTACACAGCTATGATTTAATTTTTTAAAAAAGCCTCTTGGCACCAAACTGAAGTTTTTATACATACAATTATTATAATTTATAAGAGAGCTAGGACTAATTTTGTGTCTTCACATTCCTAATCTAGGGTTCACCCACCAAAGCTCCTTCTACCCTTCCTAACCTCAAATTTATCATCTTCTCAAAATATATCATGAGAAAGGACTTGGCTAGGACTTGGCTTGCTAGGGTCAGTCAGCAATCACGACATATTTATGTAACAAACTTAACTTCTTATTGTTTTCATTTCTTTTACCTTGTTTCATCTTCATTTCACCCTATAATTATTTGATCACAGCTGTTTTCTGTTTCTTCCCTGGGGTCAGTGCATACTTTTAACTTTTTGCTCTGCTTCAGCAGCAGAAGGAAACTACTCAAGTTCTTCAAGGAATTTTATCAATCTTTATATATGTGTATGTGGATATAGATACAGAGAGAGAGAGAGCACGTACATACGTACAAAGTTCTAAGCCATTCCATTAAAGAATAATTCCTCCAGAGCGCAGAACTGTTTTTCTTTTATTCCTTTCATTCTTTCTTTTTTAATTGACTTTTTTCCCCATTCCCAAGAACCTGGCCTATCTGACAGTAGAGTTAGAAAGCTCACACCTCTGAGATGGCAGGGTGTACAGTGCTCCAGGCTCTTAATTCTCTCAGACTCTTGCTGTTATTTTTGTCTTCACTAGCATTCACCTCACTGTAGCTCTTAGGCAGAAGTGAAGCCCAAGCGTTAAGATACATAGATGATAAAGATACATATAGATAAACAATAGATAGATAGATATAGATAGAACTCCAAAAATAGAGCCTACTGTCTGCCCTAATTTTAAACACCCCTTTCATTTTTATCTACCAATAACATGTCTTGTCTAAGGACTATTCCTAGAGAGGAATTTGAACTGGCCAGTGATCTCTCAAACACAGACTGATTATTCCTTGAGTGACAATGACTGAGCCTCATCAGAGATAGCGGACCCAAGAAATTAGATAAGCATTAAGACACACTGGCAAATTTGAGAGGAATAGGAAATGCCTGGGACAAGAGAATGTCATTTTTAGGGGATGCAAATGCCACAATGGTCAGCTGGTTGTGGTGGGAGCTCATGGAAATCCAGGGAGAGTTATGTTCCTGATCTGTCCTGCAGGGGTCACACACTGCGTGGGTATCTCTTGTGTCATAAGTGTGTACTTGCAATAAATACACCGGGCTACTGAAAAATTACCACAGAGCAGTGGTTCTCAACCTTTCTAATGTCGAGAACCTTTAATATAGTTAAAAGGGGTCGCAACCCACAGGTTGACAACCGGTGCCATAGAGGCTCTTTAACCTTATGGAGTGAGATTTTTATGACTTTTATTGGGAAAAGCCAGTGGATGCCCCTTTCATGACACAATTAAAATCAGAAGGTGGCCAGGTGTAGTGGCTCACGCCTGTAATTCTAGCACACTGGGAAGCTGAGACTGGAGGATCACTTGAGCTCAGGAGTTCAAGACCAGCAAGACCCCTTATCTACTAAAAATAGAAGACTTATCTGAGTCCCAGCTCAGGAGGCTGAGGCAGGAGGATTGCTTGAGCCCAGGAGTCTGAGGTTGCTGTGAACTAGGCTGACAAAAGAATGAGACTGTCTCAAGAAATAAATAAATAAGTAAAGGTCAAATGTATTACCTTATCCAGCTGAGTACTTTCAGAGATCAGTGCCACGGTCTAAGACCTGAATGATGCAGACACACTAAGTCATGTCACACCACAACTTCACTCGGCTATTTGGACAATATAGAATAAAGATGAGTATTTTATAACGGCCGTGGATCATCATAAATTATCAATTGCTGCTTTTCCAGTCACAGTCTTGCTTCTAGAACAAATTAATGCATCTCTTGAAATCTGGAATATGCTATTATTCTGATACATGATTTTTTCCTATCCCGATGATCAAAACAAAACCAAAAAACATTTCATTTTCACTCATCAGGGCCAGGAGTGCCGGTGTCCCCTCAATGCATAGAATACACAGTAGTCCACTGTATTGATTATACAAGGCAAAAGGAATCTGGCAAACAGGAAGTTCCAAATCCCTGTTAAGCCCCAGATACAATATGCCTTCTTCAGTGGATAGGCAAGAAATCCCATAGAAATGCATGCAGTCTAGGATCTAGACGTGTCGGGATAGCACCTTGTTTCTGGGCATCCAAGGTCTAGAATATGACATATCTCCTGTAAAGGAGCCATTGTCGTTAACAAAGGGATATACCCCCTTTCAGCCTCTATAAATTTTTAAATTAGCATGCAATAAAGTGGAATAAAAAATTTACAAGCAATCCAGATCGGCGCTAGCTTGGACCAAAGCCCAGGGGAAGAGATAGTGGAGACTGAGTACAAACAGCTCTGCCACTGGCCCTTAGGAGCCGGTGGACTCAGATACCCTCCCAGTGCCTACAGCTGGTTAAGATACGGCGTGAGGCCTGTGGCAAGGCCCCCTAGATGGAATCACAGTGGAAGCTCCTAGTGCATTGAAGAAACAAGGCTTTGACTTCATATCAGACCCATTTAGAGACATCAGACCCCAGGACATCAGGCGAGAATGCACCCTGGGTTGCTTCATGGAGTAGGTATTGGCTGATACTCCAACACAGAAAATAGGCTATTTTGTGTCAAGTTTTAATCAAACAGAAGCCTCTCCAGGTATTTTATTCAGGATGGAATTGAACACTGGAAATTAGTTGTTTTAAATCTTTGAAAAGGGTAGAAGAAAGAGTTCTAGTTTCTGCCTCCAAAAATAACTATTAAAACACAGTATAATTGATCAGTAAGATAGCAACCTCCTCTGAAATTACCACTTATACAGTTAAAATCTCAAGAACACTCCAAAGGAGAGAGGCCATGCGCATGTGGGGAGAAGGGCACAGGGGGAAACGTCATACCTTCCTCTCAGTTTTCCTGTGAACCACCAAGCTGATTCCTAGCAAAAAACAGCAAAAAGAGATAAAAGATGACCTTTGCCTTTCTTCTTTTCAACCCTGTGTGATTGCATCCAAAAGTTAGTCGCAAAGGATTCTGGAATACAAAAACGTTTGCCTTTACAGTTTCTGCAGGTCAAGAAGTCACTCTTAGAGGACGATGGAATGCAGCCTGAGTGAGTAAATTAACCTCAGCTGCATGTCATTATCAAGGGGAAGTGCTACATATACGATAAAATCTGAGCAGGTCCTGGAGGTGCAATTAAATTGCATGAGCAGATGGCTAATACTCCTAGTGACCTATTCCTGTAGAGCGGCTGGCCCCTGACAACCCACACCTGTAGGCTCATGAGTATCTCCCTCAGCTGTAGACCCCTCACCTGCACAGCTTAGTATGCACCTGAATGGATGAAAGGCGCACCCATGTAGGAATCTTGGGGGGAAAGTCGGACTGCACTTGAAATGCATGTATCTTCACTGAGATGAATAAGCCATACCTTTTGCTTCCTTTACAGATGAATATGGATCTTTTGTTTCATCAACAATCAATATAAGTTCACTCTCAATGGTCTTATCCTCTGCCTGATTTTAGTATCTATCAGAGTTATTGTTTTATTATGTATACTGGTTCTGTTCTCCAGAGAACTACTACTGATACACTTCCACACCCTCTCAGAGTGAGATCGTATCATTGCAGTTATTGCCCCTCCCTCTCTGTGCTCCTTAGGGAGCCTTTTCACACTCCAATCAAAGCCAATAGCACTGTGTATCACAATATCTGATATGTGCATGCCTATCCAATTATATTCTGAAGTACTTTAGGGCTGGATTGGGGTTACACTCATTTTAAAATTTTCTATCAAGACATTTATTATGGAAAATTTCAAACATTTGCACAGGTTGAGAGAATAGTATTAATGATCCCCTATTTAATGTACCCATCACCCACCTTAAGTAATTATCATTTCATGGCCCATCTTGTTTCATCCATTATCCTACATACTAACCCCCTTCTTTGGGTTATTCTGAAACAATTCCAAGACATCAGTGTCTCATCTAATCATATTTCAACATGTGTCTCTAAAAGGCAATTATCTTTGTAAAATATAATCACATTGTCACCAATTCTGCTAAAAACTATATAATTCATAAATATCATTTAATGCCCAGTTAATGCTTATAACTCTTCAATTATTTCAAAATATGATTTACTATCTATTCACTTGAATCCAGAAATCCAGATTATAATAAAGCCCCCAAATTGCAATTGGTAGACATGTTTAACTTTTTTTTTTTTTTGAGATGGGGTCTCTCTATCTTGTCCCAATTGGTCTCAAACTTCTGGGCACAAGCCATCACCCTCTTGCCTCAGCCTCCTAAGTAGGTGGAGTTCAAGCACCTTCCCCCATTATCTAGGTGATAGGTTTCTTTTTTATTTATTATTATTTTTTTTGAGACAGTCTCACTTTGTTGCCCTCTGTAGGGTGCTGTAACATCATAGCTCACAGCAACCTCTAAATTTTGGGCATAAGCAATTTTCTTGCCTCAGCCTCCCAAGTAGCTGGGACTGCAGGATCCTGCCACAACGCCCAACTTTTTTTTAGAGATGAGGTCTCACTTTTGCTCAGGGTGATCTCAAACCACTGAGTTCAAACAATCCACCCACCTCAGCCTCCCAGAGTGCTAAGATTACAGGCATGAGCCACCATGCCCAGCCTAGTTTTCTTTTTTAATCCATGGAGTTCCACTTCCCTCACAGATTTTTTTTTCCCATTACAATTTATATGTTGAAGAAACTGGTACATCTGTCTTATAGTTTCCCACAGCCAACTTTTTGCTGATTATATCACCATTTTGTCATATAAAACATGCCTTGATCTCTTGTATTTCCTGTAAACTGAGAGATCTAGTGGCTTAATAAATTTGGGTTAGAATTTTTGGAAATACTACTTCAAAGAAATAAAACTTATCTCTATCAGGAGACATGCACTTTCTGGTCTCTGTTTCTGTGATATTAGTAGTCTTCAATGACTATTGCTTAGAGCCATTATTTCACTAGATATTGCAAAATGTGGTCTTCTCTTTCTATCATTTATTCTTTATTCACAAGCCTTAACACAGTAATTAAGAGAATTTTCCCTCATTAACTATTTCACACCCTCAAAAATAGTTCATGTAGGAAAGACAGAAGTTCTTTCCTACGTTATTGGTTTTAAAAATAATTACTTTAGATATTAAATTCTTCCTTTTCCAGTTCTTTGAAAATTCTTTTAAGATATCTGTCACATAGCAGGTTTATTGGATTCTTTTAAGATATCTGTCACATAGTAAATGTTTATTGAATTAAATTGAGTTGCCTTCATAATGCCTTAATGGACAATGCCACCCTTTTTTAAATCTCACTTTTCTTGAAAATAATCTTTTCTTTAACTTTGTCTGACCAGTCTCAAATTCGGATATTATTATGGTTAAAGTGCTCGGTTGATAAGATCTACCATTAAGCCTTTTGAGCAAAGTTGCCACATGATAAAATATGATAGAGGACTGTGTTCTCAATCTAATTTCTTATTATTCTTATTCAGAACTTGAACAATAGATCTCAAGCTGCCACATTCCCAAGAAATTCTTTCTTCTCACAAGTAGCAGATGGCTCAGCCCACCCCTGAACCCCCCTAAAATAAAATAAAATAAACCCCCTCCTCCTCTAAAACACAGCCCTTCAACCTATCTACTTAAATTGACTGGTCTTTCATCTGGCCATGAATACAGTCCAACTTTCAGATTTTCTAGATATAATGTAATATTTGCCAATTATAGAAATGAAAGTCAGTTTGACTATAAGTTATGATTAGACTTCAGCACAGAGGAACCAGTGAGAATAAGAACAAAGTAAGAATCATGTTTCCAACATCTCTAGTTTTTTTTCTTTTTTTATTAATTTCAGAATATTTGGGGTTACACGTGTTTTGTTTTTTTCAAAAAATGAGTCAATGTTGTAACTATGCTCTCCATGCAGACAGTGTTTACTCTACCCAATAGGTGTAAATTTACTCATCCTATCCTCCCTCCTCCTAGCTTGATTTTCACTGAGATATACTTCCAGTATATCTTCACTTAGATAAGCATACTTTGTGTGCATTGATCAATTAGTTCCAACCTGGTACAGAGTACATGTGTTTCTCCATTGCTGTAATGTTTCACTTAGAAGAATGGTCTCCAGGATCCTGAGCGTGGAGGAATGACTTGGTAGGCAAGTGCCTGAGAGTCAACAGAAACAGCCACACTCCCCCCAATGGAAGTCCGGGGATGGGAGTAAGCCTTTCCACAGTTTTTGGTTTTCAGGGAAGCTGTGCATTGAGTGGAAAGCTTGGAAAAGTGGGAGGACTCCAACAGTGTAGAGGAACCAGATTTGCATACTGGGTTGAGTGGATCTACCAGGGTTTATGCCTGGTGAGGCAGCCATACTGGAAAAATCGCAGCTGTCAGGGACTGCCATTGTGGGAAGGTCATGAGAAGGCCCAGAGGGTGGGCTTCTTGGTAGGGCCCTAAAGCACAACTGTCTCTGTTCCACCTGCCTAAATAAAAACTCCACTATTGGGGTAGGCTGAGTAGCTCCTGCTCCTGCTGGGAACTGTTGTCAGGGGGCACTGTAAGACATGCTCCTGAAGGATTCTGTAGAGCTTTAAGATCATGACCAAGCAGGGACTGAATGCTGAGGAAACAATCAAGTGATCACCAAAGACAACTAAGTTAGGAACCAGGGCCATGCCTTGAAACCAGAGAGAGGTTGCCAACTGTGTTTTCTGTTTCCTAAAACCACAGTGCCACCTGGTGCCCCAGCAATACATTGCAACATATATATTCCTATTAAAGATGGTCCATATAATGCTAAATATGTATAAAATTTTTTTCATACTAATTTTTTCTATTCTTTTTATTTTTGTTATTGTTGCTAAGGTTATGGGTTTTTTGGCTATTTGAGCTTTGTTTCGTTTTGTTTTGTTGTGTTTTATTTTTGCTAATTTGGTTGCTTCTATCCTTATCTTCAATTTTACTTTCTTCAAGATCCCTTCTTCAAAGGATCCTGTACTTTTGATTGAGGTATTTCAGCATCATTTATTCTCTCTATTTCACTCCTCTCCTTCCTGTCTTTTTATTTATCTATTTATTATTTTTGTAGAGACAGAGTCTCACTCTATGGCCTTCAGTAGAGTGCCGTGGCATCACACAGCTCACAGCAACCTCCAGCTCTTGGGTGTAGGCCATTCTCTTGCCTCAGTCTCCCAAGTAGCTGGGACTACAGGTGCCCACCACAACCTTCCTGTCTTTTGATAGAGGCTTTTCTATGTTTCTCATCTTTCCTACATAAATCACTCTTACAAAAGCTGAGATATTCCTTCCTTTTTTGGTCTTTCTTCTTTCTTTCCTTTTTCCTCTTCCCTTTCTCTTGATTACAAATGTATTTCTAATTTTCTTTGTCTATACTTATTATATTTTTATTATTATTATTAATATTTTTCTTTTTCTTTTTTCTCTGAGTGCTGGAGTGACATGGCTTTGTTCTGACTGGGAGGTCATGGCAGTAGTCAGCCTCAAAGAGGTCAAGAGACCATGGTCTAGGGACCCCTTTTACCTTCACCCTGGGGAAGACAATATTTGCAAGTTCACACTGCAGAATTTTTCTTTTTTTCTTTTTATTTTTTTCTTGTTTTTGTTTTTGCTATTTTCTTTCTCTTCCTGTTTAGTATAGGTAGAGTCTGGCTTTGATCAGGCTGGTATAGAGCTGTGGATTTTGAGGAACCCACCAAGCCTAGTCCCTCAAAATCTATGAGCTATAGGCCTGGCCTTAGCACTGTGCTGATCAATACCATTTCTCCTATCACTCTCATATTTGTTCTGTCTTCCTTTCCTCGTGTTCTTCAATTTTTTTCTTTCATTCTGCTTCCTTTTTTTCTTTTTCTTTTCCTCTGGTATCTCCTTACTTCACTCTTTATCCATTTCTTCCTTTTGGCCTTATACCAAGAGGCCACTTCAAGATCTAAAGTCTGAGACAAGGTAATTTAAAAGACGAGGTACTTGAGAAGGAAAAGGAGGTTAAGGAGGTGAACAAGTAGAAAGAACACACAAAGAGGAACCAATAGAAAAATTCAGGCAATATGAAAAATAAAAAGAAAGCAACTCCTCCAAGGGACCATGAGGCAACTACTCCAGAAGACTCCACATACAATGAATTAATGGATTTGACAAAAAGGGAATTTAAAATATGCATGATAAAGACAATAAAAGAAATGGACCTAAAAGTGGAAAGAAAGAAACAAAAGTTAGACAAGAGATATATAGAATATAAAAAGGATATAGTGGAGCTTAAGGAAAGGAAGGAGAAAATCACAGAATGTAAAGATTCAGTGGAAAGTATCAAAAAAAGTTTAGACTATGGAGAAGAAAGAATCTCAGAGCTAGGGATAAAGTTCTTGAATTAATCCAGGCAGTCAAAGAAAGGAGCAGAAAAGAAGAGACAGAAAGCAGAACAGTCACTTAGAGAACTACAAGACTTTATGTGAACATAGGAATAATAGGGATCCCTGAAGAAGAAGATTGTCCCACCAAAATGGAAACCCTACTGGAGACTATCATAAATGAAAACTTCTCAAATTTTACTAAAGATACAAACACACTCCTGTTAGATGGATATCAAAACACAGGTCATCTTAACTAAAACAGAGATAATCCAAGACACATTGTAATGAACATGGCCAAAGTCAAGACAAGAGAAAATTCTGCAAGCAGCTGGAGTAAGCACCAACTGACTTAGAGAGGCAGAGCCATTAGGATGACAGGATACTTTTCAATTGAAACCTTCCAAGCCAAAGAGCATGGTCATCCACCTTCAACATTCTTAAACAAAATAATTTTCAGTCCAGAATTCTGTATCCTTTTAAACTTAGCTTTAAAATTAAGGGAGTAATCAAATCTTTTGCAGATATGCAAACACTAAAGAAATTTACATAATAAGACTAGCTCTACAGGAAATACTTAGACCTCTTCTCAACACTGAGCACCACAATGGACCACCAGCAAAGTAAACACCCAGAAGCTAAAAGTCAAAACTTAGGTCATATAATGGTGCAAAGTATAAAACTACACAATGGACTTTCACAAAACAAGATGAATAGAACCCCATCAAGCTTATCAATTCTGTCAATAAATGTCAATTGACTGAATTCACCACTGAAGAGGCACAGGCAGGCTGATTGGATAAAAAAAAAAAAGCACAAGCTATCCATATGTTATCTCCAGGAGACACATCTAGCCTTGACAGACAAATCAAGACTCAGGGTGAGGGGATGGGAAACAGTATAGCAAGCAAATTAAAATCAGAAGAAAGGAGGTGTTGCAATCTTATTTTCAGATACAAGCAGATTTAAAGCAATTAATGTTAATGGCAAAGATGGACACTTCATAGCAGACAAGGGAACAATACAAAAGAAATTTTAATTTTAAATATTTATGCACCCAACTTAAATGCTCCCGGATTTATGAAACAGACCTGGATGGGTCTGAGGAATATGATATCCTATAACAACATAATATCTCGGGACTTTAAACCTCTCTGACAGAGCCAGACAGATCCTCTAAAGAGAAACTAGTGAAAGATACAAAGGACTTAAATGTGACCCTAGAACAAATGGGATTAATAAACATTAATAGACGCATGATCCCAAAGCTAAAGGATATATATTTTTTCTCATCAGCCCATGGAACATAATCCAAAATACACCGCATCCTTGGGTAAAAATCAAATATTACCAGAATTAAAGGAGTAGAACTTATACTTTGTATCTTTTCAGACTACAAAGCAATAAAGTTGGAACTCAACTCCAACAAAAACGTTCATTCCCACAAAAAGTCAAAAAACAAAAGTCATGGAAATTACAAAATCTTATGCTGAATGAGAGTTGGGTTCAGGAGGAGATAAAAGAGGAATTATTAAATACCTCAAACACAACAACAATGAACATACAAGTTACCAAAACCTGTGGGAGAAAGCAAAAGCAGTCTTAAGAGAAAAATTTATTGCAACAGATGCCTAAATTCAAAAACAAAAAGACAGAGCATAAGCAAACTCCTAAACCATCTTATGGAATTGGAAAAATAAAAGCAATCTAATCACAAAACTGGCAGAAGAAATAACTAAAATTAAATCAGAGATTAATTAAATTGAAAATAAAAGAATCATTCAGAAAATTAATAAAACAAGCTGTTTTTTGAAAAAGTAACTAAAATCAATAAACCTTTGGCCATATTACCTAGAAACAGACAAGTACATTGCTAATATCTCAATCAAAAATGATAAGGGGGAAATAACAACAAATGCCACCGAGATACAAGTGATCAGATCCTCTCTGAATACTGTAAGAAGCTCTGTGCCCAGAAATTTGACAATGTGAAGGAAGTGGATCAATACCTAAAATTGTACCCTCTTCTTATACTTAACCAATAAGAAATAGATCTCCTTAACAGACTGATTTCAAGCACTGAGATCAAAGAAATTATAAAAGTTCTCCCAACAAAAAAATGCCCTGGTCCAGGTTGACTTCACATCAAAATACTGTCAAACTGTCAAAGAAGAGCCTATACTCATGCTGCAGAAATTATTCCAAAATATTGAGAAGGAAGGAATCTTTCCCAACACATTCTATGAAGCAAACATCACCCTGATACCAAAACCAGGAAAAGAGTCACCTAAAATGGAGAACTTCAAACCAATTTCACTAATGAATATACATGCAAAAATTCTCAGTAAAATCCTAGCCAATAGATTACAGCTGCACATTAAGAAAATCATTCATTACAACCAAGTAGATTACATCCCAAGGATGCGAGGCTGGTTTAACATAGGCAAGTCCATAAATGTAATACACCATATCAACAGGAGCAAAAACAAAGATCATACGATCCTCTCAATAAATGCAGAAAAGGCATTCAATAAAATTCAGTATCCTTCTCTAATTAGAACACTTACGAATATAGATATAGATGGTACATTCCTTAAACTGATTGAAGCCATGTCTGACAAAACCACAGCTAATGTTATAATGAATGGAGTAAAACTGACAGCTTTTCCACTTAGAACTGAAACCAGACCAGGTTGTCCTCTATCGCACTACTATTGAACATCATGCTGGAAGTTCTAGTCAATACAATCAGTCAAGAGAAGGAAATGAAGGGCACCAAATGAGGGCAAAGGAGGTCAAACACTTGCTCTTTGCTGATGATAATATTTAGAGAACCCCAAAGACTCAACCACAAGACTCCTGGAGGCGATCAAAAAATACAGTAATGTCTCAGTATATAAAATTAATGTTCACAAGTCAGTAGCCTTTGTATATGTCAATAACAGTCAAGTTCAGAAACTATTCAAGAACCAATTCCCTTCACAGAACCTTCAAAAAAAAAATGAAATACCTAGGAATATGCCTAAAAGAAGAGGCAAAGAATCTCTACAAAGAGAATCTTGGAACCCTAAGAAAAGAAGTAACAGAAGATATTATCAAATGGAAGAACATATCAAGCTCATGGCTGGGAAAGCGCAACATTGTTAAAATGTCTATACTTCCCAAAACAATCTACAGATTCAATGCAATTCTTACAAAAATACCAATATCATATTTTCAAGATTTGGAAAAAAATAGTTCATCATTTTGTATGGAACCAGAAAAAAACCCTTACAGTCAAGGAAATTCTTAGTAATAAAAACAAAGCCAGTGGCATCATCCTACCATATTTCAGGGTATATTACAAGGTCATAGTGATCAAAATAGCATGTTATTTGCCAAAAAATAGAGACATTGACATTGGAATCAAATAGGAAACAATGAGATGAAACTAACATCTTACACCCACCTGATCTTTGATAAACCAAAGAACGTATACTGGGGAAAAGAATCCCTATTCAATAAATGGTGCTGAAAGAACTGAATAACCATATGCAAAATACTGAAACTGGACCCCACATTTCACCACTTACAAAGATTATTTCAAGATGGGTAAAATATTTAAATCTAAGTCATGAAACAATAAAAATCCTCAAAGAAAATACGGGAAAACACTTGATGATATCATCCTGGGGAAAGATTTTATGAAGACTAATGTGGCAATTGCAATAACAAGAAAATAAACAAATGGGACTTAATTAAACTGAAAAACTCCTGTACAGCTAAGGAGACAACAACTAAAGCACATAGACAACCTTCAGAATGGGAAAACATATTTACATATTATGAGTTATACAAAAGATTGATACCTAAGATCTATAGAGAATTCAAATAGTCAACAAGGAAAGACACACTAATCCCATATACCATTGGGCATGAGACATGAATAGAATCTTCTCTAAAGATGACAGACGAATGGCTAACAAACATATGTAAAAATGCTCATTGTACCCAATCATCAGTGAAATGCATATTAAAACCACCCTGGACATACATATCACCTAACCCCACTGAGAATGGCCCACATCACAAAGTCTCAAAACTAAAGATGCTGGCATGGATGTGGAGAGAAGGGAATACTTTTACACTGCTGGTAGGACTTGCAAACAAATACAACCTTTTTGGAAGGAAGTATGGAGAATCCTCAAAGAACTCAAATTAGACCTCCCATTTGATCTTGCAATCCCATCATTAGGCATCTACCCAGAAGAAAATAAAATCATTTTATCATAAGGACTTCTGCACCAGACTGTTTATGGCAGCTCAATTTACCATCACCAAAATGTGGAAATAGCCTAAGTGCCCCCCAACCCACCAGGAATGGATTAACAAGCTGTGGTATATGTATACCATGGAATACTATTCAGCCATTAAAAAGATGGAGACTTTACATCTTTTGTATTGACCCAGATGGAAGTGGAACACATTCTTCTTTGTAAAGCATCACAAGAATAGAGAAGCAAGAATCCAATGTACTTCATTCTAATATGAAGACAGTAGATAAGCTAATACAATGTGGGGGGAGGGAGTGGGGTATGGGAGTTACTGTGTATGGCACACTTCTTGGTAGTGTGACACAGTTATAAGGGGACTGTACCTAACAGTGACTTAATTCTTTGTGCTCTCAATGAATAACAAACAATTAAAAAAAAAAAAAAAGAAGGGTCTCCAGTTCCATCCAGGGTGCACTTGTTAGAGATGAGCTAACAACACCTCTAGAATCAATTAAGGAAAATTAGCTCGATAAAGATGTTGTCACAGTGTAAAAGCAGGCAGTCTTACAGTGGTCTCAACCTTCCTAATGCCGTGGCCCTTTAATATAGTTCCTGTGTGTCGCAACCCACAAGTTGAGATCCACTGAATGTAAGGACACTACTGGCTTCTATATCTGAGAAGAAACTATTAACCAAAATTTCCTTATCTGTTTCCAAGATTTAACTATAAGCATATACACTCACTCACACACTCGTACTCACTCATATGCATCTCCCAGGTAGCTCGACTGAGGCTACAAAGAGATTTTCGACCTTTATCAGAATTGGCATAGCCAGGAATAAAAGCCTAGACCCCTCTGACAACACAGACAAACTTACTTCTACACTAGACAGTTAAACTACTTTCTTTATAGTCTCTGCTTCTGCAAACATGCAAACTGTCCTCAAAATGGGTTGGACATTTGAAAACAATACATAGATAGATGATTTTTTTATTTCCTTGTCTAATCTCCTCTATCTATAAGCAACTTGAGAGCAGAACCAGTCTCCTATATCATTTCAGCCAGTGACTGGCACATTTTGCAATAGGTATTTATTAAGTGAATGAATTAGTTTAAACAAGTGAGTCTGAACAAAAAGGTATGGAAGTAGAAGAAGGAAACTATGTCCACTTGCTTTCAGAATTATTCACCTAAGGTCTGTTTCAACAATCCTCTTCATTTAATAAATATTTCAAGTAAGTGGTGAATGAATGATCCCATCATATGGCTACGGTACAGTTAATATATCACTTGTATATATGTCATTCAAACCATTCCTATAAAACAGACAGAGCTAGAATGCTACAAGCAGAAGAGGCATCTTAGAAAGCATGCTGTCCCACTGAAGCACAATCCCAAACAATCCTGATACCAGGTCCGCTGGTTGGTTCTTGTGCTAATTTTCTTTTCCATTATGAAAGAAAATACAACATTGGTTCTAAGAATCACTAGGAAGTAAGTGGTGAGATCTGAATACCCCTATACCATTTGGTTTGGTTTTATTTGTTTTGAGAATATGTATGTTGTTGATTTGTTTTTGTTTTTTATTCAAAAGGAAAGAGAAGAGAATTTAGATAATATGCCAACACAAAGCCAGCTGGCTCCTTACAAAACAACTCTTCCTGAAATAATATATTATTATAATCATTTTTAAAATGAAGAAAAACTAGGACTTGCTTGTTAAATGCTTTGCTCAAGTTTGGAAAGCAGCGTAAGTGGTAGAGCTAAGGTTTGAAGCCAGGGCTGTGACCTTCAAAATCACAGTCTTTTGAACATCTCTCTGCACTTCCTTGCAGACACAGCTGCTTTTTATCTCCCATTTGAGGGGCACAACAATGTGCTCAGCATTGGCAGTTAATATTGATGGGGCTCAGGAAATAGCACCCCACATTGAAGCCCTCGGAAACAAAGCTTTTTCCTGTGCTCCTGCCTTTCAGTCCCATTCTCCCCTGACACTGACCCTCCTCCCCATGCTGGGTCATAGAAACCCAAACCCCTTTTCCTGAAGGCCCACCATAAAGCCTAAAATTATTCTGTGCTAAAATACTGGCCATAAAGAATACCTGACCTACCTCATTTGACTGTAGGCCCTAAGGCAAGACTTCCATTCCACAAAGGGCCCTGCCCCACACCCAGAAGGAAGGGACCCTGCTGGGAGGGGTCAGGAAGAATCGGACAGACAGGCCCTGCTGGGTCCTCACACCATCTGCAGCTTCAGATCACACCCTTTCTGTCCAGTCAGATTCCCACATGGCTGTCCAGACTTTTTCGGACCTAATCAGTAAAAATGGACAATTTCCCCCGTATTTTTGATCTTCATTCTGAAGTATTCCATGTATATACATTGAATAAACGTATGTCTTTTTCTCCAATAATTCAATCTTCCTCGTGTCAGCGGTTTTGCATCTAACTTTTATGGGGCCCTGCTCCCTGCAGTGTCTCATATTTCAGCCCATGGATTTCAGTGAAAAGGATATGCACTTCTACTCTTTCTGTGACCCTTCCTTCCTTCCTTCTAACAACACGTACGCACCATGACAAGGGGCTATAAAAATAAGAGTAGAAATGACATAATACAATGTAAAACTTAGGGATGAGGAAATAGGAGAGTTCAGAAGAAAAGCAATTGCGTGTAAAGATCCTTATCTTTTCAAGGTGCATAGATTTGTACATATGCATTGAGACTTCTGATCTCCTTAAACATGCAAGGGTTCTAGTTCTAAGCCAGGCCACATGTGAATAGTAATGTTTTAGCAAAAATCAGTATGCCAACCACTTGCTCACAGAGCAAAATTATTTTATCACCAATGAAATTCCTGTACAAATAAAGTCATTTCAGCTGAATGGATTTCCTACCATTTCCATTTCCAAAAATACCTCAACACAGAATACAATTATCCCCACACCATTCCTCCGTAACATCACTGCATAATCGCAGGGCACCCACCCAAGCTGACGTAGGCTTTGTTGGTGCTCAGGAAGCATTTGGATGGTAGTCAGGCTTCACCCTGTAATTAACTTTCTACCATAGAAGTGAAATGCAAATATTCCTATTTTCAAAACCATCAGCACTACTAAATCAAAGGAAATTTTTACCTTTCATTTAAAGCACCTAGAAAATATTCAGTCATAAATGCAATAAATTGTGTCAAAGGGTTTTATTTATGTCATTTCTGGCTCTCACCACACCCAACAGAGCAGGTGATAATCTCCATTGAGTCAAAGTCACTCAGTCTAAAAATAACAAGGTCAAAATTTCAACTATCTGAATACCGAATCATCACTCTACATACTTTTCCCCCCACACAGAACTTACCAAATATCAAACTATTGTGTATGAGAAATTTTTTAACTAGAAGCAAGTAAAATAATACCACACAAATAAGTGAAGATTAAAAACAAAATTACATAAATAAGGACTCAAAAGAAATTATACAAATTTTTTTTTAATTTATAAGTTTTCTTGTTTTTTTTTTTAATTTGTATTAAATTATAATTGTGTACATTGGTGCAATCATGGGGCACAATGTGCTGACTTTATATACATTATGAAATATTTTCATTGAACTATTTAACATAGCCATCATGACCTTTTAATCACTATATGAAAACATTTATATTCTA